>JAJPUD010007997.1:65757-79404 GCA_023553655.1 Myrmecobius fasciatus
TGCATTTACTATTTCTGCCTTTCTGCATTTGATTTTGAGGTTTTTATATCCTAATACATGGTCAATTTTTGTATAAGTTCCATGGACCGCTGAGAAAAAAGTAAACTTCCTACTATCTCCATTCAACTTTCTCCATAGATCTATCATACCTAACTTTTCTAACAATTGGTTTATCTCCCTAGTTTCTTTCTTGTTTATTTTGTAGTTTGATTTATCTAATTCTGAGAGAGCAAGGTTGAGATCCCCCACTAGTATCGTTTGGCTGTCTATTTCTTCTTGCATCTCTCTTAATTTCTCCCCTAGGAATTTGTGTGCTATTGCACTTGGTGCATATATATTTAGTATAGATATTGCTACATTATCTATGGTACCCTTTAATAAAATATAGTTTCCTTCCTTATCTCTTTTGATTAGATCTATCTTGGCTTTTACTTGATCTGAGATAAGGATTGCTACCCCTGCTTTTTTTTTGTTCACCTGAAGCATAATAGGTCCTGCTCCAGCCTTTTACTTTCATCCTATATGTGTCACTATGTTTTAGATGTGTTTCTTGTAGACAACATATTGTGGGATTCTGGTTTTTAATCCAGTCTGCTATCTGCTTCCGCTTTATGGGAGAGTTCATCCCATTCACATTCACAGTTAGAATAACTAATTCTTTATTTCCTGCCATCTTATTTACCCAAGTTATGTTTTTCCCTTTCCTTTCCCCTTTCTCCCTTCCCCCCTCCTCAATATTTTGCTTTTGATGACCCCCCTCCCCCAAACAATCCTCCACCTTTTAGATCCCTTCTCCCTTTTTTTTTACTTCTTTCCTCGGATTCTTCTATTTTCCCTTCTATTAGTTTATCCCTTTATTTCCTCCTTTCCCTCCCACTTCCCTCTAGCAACGGACAAGTTTCTCTGTGAAAATAAGTGTCTGATATACACTTTTAGAGCCCAAACTGATGAGAGCAAGATTTACACAATGCTCATCTCCCTCCCTTCTTTCTCTCAATTATACTAGGTTTTCTTTGCCTCTTCATGAGATTTTACCTTGTTTTTATCTTCTTTTTTTAAAGAAATCTTATTTTACCACCTTTTCCCTCTTTTCCCCAGTATGATAACCTTTCCCCCTCTAGTTTTCTTTTTCATATTATCAAAGTAATATCTAGTTAATTATACCCCCAAACTTTAAGTATCTCCATAGTAGAAATAAATTCTCAAGAGTCCTTTCCTTTTTACCTTTTTATGCTTCTCTTGAGTTCTGTGTTTGGAGGTCGAATTTTTTGTTCAGATCTGTATTTTCATTAGAAATAGGTGAAAATCACCTATATCATTAAATGACCATCTTCTTCCTTGGAGGATAATGCTCATTCTAGCTGGATAGGTCATTCTTGGCTGTAATCCAAGTTCCTTTGCCTTTTTGGAATATCTGGTTCCAGGCCCTTCGATCCTTCAATGTGGAGGCTGACAGATCATGTGTGATTCTAATTATTGATCCTCAGTATTTGAATTATTTCTTTCTAGCTGCTAGAAAATCTTTTCCTTGGTGTGATAGTCCTGACATTTAGCCACGATATTCCTTGGGGTTTTAATTTTGGGGTCTCTTTCAGGAGCTGATCGGTGGATTCTTTCAATGGTGATTTTGCCTTCTGATTCTACAACCTCAGGGTAGTTTTCTTTCAGGATTTCCTGGAAGATAGTGTTTAGATTCTTTTTTTTTAATCATGGCTTTCAGGAAGTCCAATAATCCTTAGATTGTCTCTCCTAGATCTATTTTCCAAGTCAGTTATTTTTCCTAGGAGATATTTCATATTTTCTTCTATTTTTTCATTTTTTTGTTTTTGTTTGACTGATTCTTGAAGTGTTATTGAGTCATTCACTTGTATTTGTTCAATTCTTATTTTTAAAGTGTTGTTTTCTTCAGTTACCTTTTTTAGCTCCTTTTGTAACTGGCCAATTGAATTTTTTTGTTTATTGCACTCTTTTTCCACTTCACTAATTTTATTTTTCAGTGCATTATTGTCTATTTCCAATTCACCAATTTTGTTTTTCAATAAATTGTTGTCTTTTTCATCTCTTTTGCAGGGCATTATGTCCTTCTTGCAAGATATTGTATCCTTGCACTGATTTCAGTTTATTTTCCCATTTATCCTCCAGCTCTCTTTTGAGATTCTTTATGCAATCTTCCAGAAAGGCCTTTTGAAAAGGGGACCAGTCATGGTCCTTGATTACTTCCTCTGGAGTTTTGTCTAAGGAACCTCAGGATCTGGGATCTGCCCTCCTTTCTCTCAATAGAAGCTGTCTATGGTGAGAGCTTTCTTTTGCTTCTTCATTTTTTTTTTTTTTTAGACAGCGTGGATGTCTCTTTAAGGCTTGAAAAACGGCGGCTGAAGTACTTTGCCTTGGGGCAATTCAGCGAATTAACTTAAGTTTCTGGGCTGGTGGGGGCTAGGACTAAGGCCAAATTACTCCTTAAAAAAGGCAAATCTGCCAGAACACCCGCCCCCAATCAGGCCATAGTGTCCGGAGTGCCTCAGATATACTCCAGGTGTTTGGAGTTTGGAGTTTAGAGTTTCTGCCAAGCTGAGCTGGGTCCCACTCTCATTTCTGGGTTGCACCGAGTAAACTGTTCACTCCTCTGCCTGAGTTAAACAGACCTGATATGAAGTGCTTCAGAGATATCTGCAAGCAGTGTCCTAATATTTCTGGAGTCGTTGACTTGAAGATCAGTTCAGAGGCTTATTTTATTGTTGATTTGAGAGAAGATCGGAGGACACAGAGAGTTACGTCTTCACTCCACCATCTGGGCCCCACCTCCCTACCTAGTATTTTGGTCTTGATAAAGAATGTGATCCATTTCATGCATTCTAACTTGCTTTCCATGGAAAATAGTCTCTCAGCATCTTTAGTCCCTGAGACCATGACAATGTCATTCTCACAGAATGATTGTTATGATGAATGATATGAAACTCTTTATTCCTTTACTTGATTTGTTATTAACAACAAAAGGAAGAAGGAAAATTTCTCTTAATTGACAAGCTTGTATTGAAAAAGTCTCAGTAGAAATATAGGTAAAAGATCCATTAACTCCATCCTTCTTTTAATAATAAAAGAAGGGGCTATTGTAATGCAATTTATTGCTGCTGTTGTTTGAAAAGTATCTCTAAATGAAGCTCTGTTTCAATCAAGCAGCAATTTAAGGACACAATGGCCAAATAATTACTGTGTCTTTAATTTGCATAAAGAAAGCTTGGGAGTCCTCCAGGACTGGGGAGGTAATAATTCCCCTACTCTTTCCCTTTGTCAGACTGCATTTGACACTTATATCCTACGTTTTAGACCATATATAGCTGAGTATTGTTTTCAAATTTGGGTGCCATATTTTAGGAACTAAGAAGCTGGAAATTATCCTGATAGAAGTGTATAGGATAGTGCACTTTAGGGGATTTGACTTTAGACAGCATGAGTATTGATTGAAGAAGCTGAAAATGATGATATTGAACAAAAAAAGAGGGCATGAAATGGATAGGATATTGTTTTCAAATGCTTGAAAGGCCATGAGTCAAAAATATTTATTATAAACTTACTACATTCCAGTTGGTTAAACAGTGTTTATTAAACCTCTAATATGTGTCAGGCACTGTGCTAAACACTGAGTATGCAAGGGAAGGCAAAAATATTATTCTTGACCTCAAAGATCTCATATTCTAAAGTAAAGATATAAATAACATTCAAATAACTAGGTACATGTACATATATATGTATATATATTTATCTATCTCTCTAAATATACATATATGTAGTATATATAGAGAGAAAGTCAGAGAGAAGGAGGCAGAGAAGAAGTGAGAGAGTGAGACAGAGAGAAAGAGGCAGAGAGAAGAGAAAGAAAGAGAGATAGAGAAAGGGAGAGAGAGAGTAAACTGAAGGTAATCTGAGAGACAAAGCATTGACAGGCAGAGAAAACCAGGAAAAGATTCTATTTGAAAATCTTTAAAAATTTTTTTTCAAAAAATATTTACATGTTAAAAAAAGTTTAAATTTTTTTTAAAGTTTTGAAGTCCAAATTCTATCTCTCCTTTCTTCCCTTACCTTCTTGAGAGTGTAAATAATTTGATCTAGATTTTACATGTGAAAGAAAGAAAAAAAGGAAACATAAAAATAGCATGTTTCAGTTTGTAGTCAGACATCAATTCTTTGGGGGCTATTTGCCCCCATTTTTTATCATGAGCCTTTGGAATTGTCTTGGATTTTATTGCTGAAGACAGACAAGCCATTCACAATTCTTCATCGAATAAGTTTACTGTGACTGCATACAATTTTATTCTTCTGGTTCTGTACATTCACTTTGCATCAGTCCAGATTTTTCTGAAATCTGCCTGCTCACCATTTTTTAATAGTACAATACTATTCTATCACAATCTTATCCCACAACTCATTCAGCCAATCAATCTCTAATTGATGGATGTCCTCTTGATTTCCAATTCTTAGCTACCACAAAAAAAGCTGCTATAAATATTTTTGTATAAGGACATCCTCCCCTTTTCCATTTAAAAATTCTCTTTGGAATATAGACTTAACCATAGTATTGCTGGATCAAAGAATATTCACAGTTTTATAGCCCTTTGGATATAGTTTTAAATTGTTCTCCAGAATGGTTGATCAATTCACAATGCCATCAACACTGTATTATTGTTCCAGTTTTCCCATAACCACTTTTACATTTATCATTTTATTTTCTGTCATATAGCCAATTTGATAGGTGTGAGATTGTTTTAATTTGCATTTCTCTAATTTGGAGCATTTCTTATATGACTGATAGCTTTGAGTTCTTTGCATGAAAACTGCCTTGTCACATCTTTGATGATTTGTAAATTGAGGAATAACTTGCATTCTTTTAAATTTGACTCAGTTCTCTATATATCTGAGAAATGAGCTCTTGCTGTAAATCTCCTTTCCCCCAGTTTTCTGCTTTTTTTCTAATTTTCATTGCATTGATTTTGTTTGTGCAAAAACTTTTACATTTTATATAATCAAAATTATCCATTTTACATTTTGAAATACCGTCTCTTGTTTAGTTCTAAATTCTTTCCTTCTCTATAAATCTTACAAATAAACTATTCCATGCTTTCTTAATTTGCTTATGGTATCAACTTTATGACTAAATCACATATCCATTTTGACCTTATCTTGGTATTTGGAGTGAGATGTTGGAATAAGCCTAGTTTCTTCCATATTGTTTTAGAAAAAGACTCTTGCAGAAGGTATGATTTCAGCTGAGTCTTGAAGGAAGCCAGGGAAACTAAGAAAAAGAGAGGACAGTCAGTGAAAAGTCATAGAAAAACAGATTGTCATGTTCAAGGAACAAAAAGAAGATCAGTATCATGGGATCACAGAATATGTGAAGGAGAGTAAAGTGTGAGAAGCCCAGAAAGGAACCAGGATTATAGATACAAAAAGGCTTTTTATTTGATCTTGGAGGTAACTAGTGAAAGGGAGGCACTAGTGTTTATTGAGTAGGGATGATGATATGGTCTGATCTGAGCTGTAGGAAGATCACTTTGGTAGCTAGATGGAGGAAGGATTGCAATGGAGGGATAGCCAAGGTATAAATCATTCATAAGGTTCTTGTACAAATTCAGAAATGGAGTGATGAGAACCTGCCCCAGGGTGGTATAGAAGAGTGAATGGAGATAAGAAGTCATATATAAGATAATATCAAGATAGAAACTACAAGACTTCGTAACAGATGGGAGAAATGAGTTGAAAGGAAGTAAAGAATCAACCAGGAATGACTTGGAGGATGATGGTGAACTTGGGATAAAAGATAGTTAATTCTGTTTTGGAACATGTTCACTTTGATATATGTTGGGGTTTGAAAGCAGAGCCAGGAGAACATTGTATATAGTAACAGCACCATTGTATGATAATCAACTATGAATGACTTAGCCATTTTCAGCAATACAGTGATCTAAGACAATCCCAAGGGCTTATGATGAAAAATACTGTCCACCTCCAGAAAAAGAACTGATAAAGTCGGAATGCAGATTGAAGTATACTACTTTCACGCTCTATATTTGTGTATGTTGCTTCCTGTTGGTCTGTTTCATCTTTCATAACATGACTAATATAAAATATATTTTACATGATTGTATATATATGTATGTATACATATATATGTGTAATTTATATAATTTTTCTTATCATCTTGGGGAGTAAGAAAGAAAAAATCAAAACTCATAATTTAAAAAATGAATGACAAATTGTCTTTACATGTAATTGGAAAAGATAAAATATTCTAAAAAACTTGGGGTTTGAGATGTATGGTGGGATGAACCTGGTTAAAAATATCTAAGAATATTTTTAGATTCTCAGACGTAACTGAACAAAAAGTTGTTTATGGTATAACCAAGTAAGATAATAATAGGAGAAAAGGAAAGGGCCCAAGACAGAGATTTAAGGGACACCCATGGATAGTGTTTGGTACCTGTAGGAATATTAAGCAAAGGAGAATGGATAGGTAGGAGGAGAATCATGAAAAAGCAGCATCATAAAAAACCTGGAGAGCTGAGTATTCAGAAGATGAAGATCAATAGTGTCCAAGGCTGATGCCTTGGTAAATAAATGGTAAATAAGTCTGAGGACTGAAAAAAAGCCCTGAGATTTGGCACTTATAAGAGTCACTGGGAATTTTAGGCAGAGCAATTTCAGTCAATTGCAGATGTCAGACTTGGCCCCTGATGGTGGAACTAAGTTCTAGAGGGGCAGATTATAGCTATTTTCAGCTTTGGGGGCAGCAGAAAAAACACTTGATCTTTGAATCTGTGCTACTGACCCAGCAGTCTACCTAGGGAGGTAATGGAAAAATGAGAAAACAAGGTTGAATTGGGAAGTGACGGAGAGGAGATGACTTGCATGTAATCTGAGGTTCAACAACAGCGGCCATTCCTTGGCCAGGAGCATGTCCCCATCAGAAATGGGAATGGCGTGCATTTTTGAGTTTGAGTTTGAGGCACTCTCCAGCCTTTGATTTGGCATCCCAGACAGCCACAAATATATCAATGTGAATTTAAAGTGGAACTGCTAGCAGGGACATCTATAATTACATCTTACTTTATTAGTTGGAAGGACTAATTGCAAGCAGAAACTCCTGATGCAAATGGGTGGAATTGAGATAATGTATATGTGGTTCAGAAATGACAATGTGGCAGCAAAGATTTCATAATTTGGGGTATTCTTTAGCACTCATCGCTAATTAAAGCCCATCTGGGCCCTCGGAAAACAGGGCAAAAGGAGCTGCCAAAAGCCAGTATGCTTGAGTAGTCTTGGAGATTCTCAAATCTTGTAATCTCTCAACTCTTGCCCCTGAACTGTCTCAAGCAGAAGAAAATGGCTTTTGTATAACCCAGGCCGGCAGTCTTATTCTTCTGGCTTGATTCTCACACAGCTGGTTTTGGTCTAGCTGAAGCTCATGCCAGGCCTCTGCAAGTATTGTTGGCCAAACTGACAATAACAAAATGTCACAGTCCTCCTTAGAGAGGGACTTAGGAAGACTGTGTAAATGCTACGTCCTTCTATAGCTAAACAGAATGATCTGGTCTTGTTCTTATAGTAGCTAAATGATTATATACATATCAAAAATCAAAATATACACACATATATCTATATCAACTCTAGAAATGTGAGTTTTTTTAAAATTGGAAGTAATAGTGTGCATATGTATACTTATGCCTGAAAAAGAACAGTTGGGTGGTATAGTGGAGTCCAGAAGCTAGAGTCCAGAAGATTTGTCTTTTTTTGGTTCAGATCTGGCCTCAAATGACCCTGGGCAAATCCCTTAACCCTCATTTCCTCATCTGTAAAATGAATTGGAGAAGGAAATGGCCAACCACTCCATATTTTTGCCAAGAGAATCTTAAATGGGGTCATGAAGAGTCAGATGTAGCTGAAAAATGACTGAACAATAATGGTGTACAAAGTATGGTGTTAGACATTGTAGATACATTCTCAAGGAGTTTACATTCTACTGGGTGGTCCCAGGGAATATAATGTAGACACATGTTATAAATACAATGTACATGTATAAGGGTGAAGTTGATTGATATTTACTCAATCAAATTACTTAACTTAAACTAAGTGGTATAATTCTCAAAAAAATCCATTACAGGATTTAAAACTTTAGTATAAAAAGCCTTTGGAAGCCATTTGATGAAGCAAAATGAGGTCATGAAAGAAATCTATTCCAATCGCCTGAGGAATTTTGTCACAGCCTCTGGGTCTTATATAAAAGCATCAAATTAGCTGGATTCACCAAACCGGGCAAAAGTTAGGACTAAGCTATGGCAAACTAGAAAGGATTTTCTCACTCGTGGCTCATAAATCCTGTCCAGAAATCCTGGGAAACATTATTCATTCATCACCCCACTCCTCTCCAAATATTATTCCTTTGTACAAGACTAACCCTAATTTAAGATGCAAAAGCACTCAATTTATAATATGAAATTAATATTTTATAATTAAAAGATAAAAAGAACCATCAATGAATGGCCACTTGTCCCAATGATATATAGTACATATATTCCAGAGTCATTTATAATCCCATATATGGTCTGAGGGTGTGTGTTTTATGATGATGACCCCAACTCTTGAATTGGTCCATCCTTTGCTTCTGGATATTTCAAGTGAGAGTCAGCTGTTTCTCTTAGTGAACTTATCTCCATAACACTCCATAACAACTACTCAGTCTGCTTTCTTGTCCAGTGCTAAGTCCAGGAATACACAGGAGCCACTTAGACTAGATCACTATTGTCCCCAGAAAAGTGGGTACCATTCACTGGTATTTGTATCTTTGAGAACTCTAGTGAGGCTGTAACAGGAGTGGAGCTGATTGCCTTCAGGATTAACTTCCTCATGTTAATACAACTCCTTCCTAGATCAAAGTATGTCTGGTGGCCTTTTACAGGGGCCACTGTGTCATGTACCTAGATCTGGTTTCAGTAGGCTACAGGTTATAGATGAAACCTTTGCTGGATTTTCCGATAATGTTTTGCTTTTGTTCCATTTATGTTTCAACCATTTCTCCACTGAGTTGAAAGCTGTGAAAATGCACCATCTCTGTAGATCTGCATTTTCAGTTAGATGTTCTTTTTTTTTATTGTGCTAGACTTCCCAGTCTGTAAGTTAATTGATATGATGTCACTCTTTACCAGATAAAGGATTGTACATATAGAACTGATCTTAGATCTTAGAGCCAGGATGTCACACAGCTATTGGGTGTCTTTTTTGCTGTTGTTGTTCAGTCATTTTACAATCTTGTCCAACTCTTCATGGCCCCATTTTGAAGTTTTCTTGGCAGAGATACCAGAGTGCCATTTCCTTCTTTCTTGAGAACTGTATCTACAATGTCTAACACCATACTTTGTACACCATTATTGTTCAGTCACTATTCAGCTATGTCTGACTCTTCATGATCCCATTTGAGATTCTCTTGGCAAAAATATGAAGTGTTGGCCATTTCCTTCTCCAATTCATTTTACAGATGAGGAAGCTAAGCAAGCTGGGTTAAGTGATTTGCCCAGAGTTCACAGTTAATAAGTGTCTAAGGCCATATTTGAACTTCTGAAGAGAAATCTTCTTAACTCTAGGCCTGATACTCTATTTTGTCACCTAGCTGCCCTATTAAATGTCTTAGAAAAGATTAAAATTCAGTTTTTCTTGACTCCCTGCCCAGGATTCTATCTTCTATACTATATTGTATTTTTTTCAATGATCCACAAACTAATGTTGCTGTATTCTTATTTCCCAGCTGTAGTTTTTGACAGCAAATTTGAGCATTATAAATCAACTTGTTCCTCATTTTCCCATGCTTTCCTAAATAGCTAGGCAATAGATTTTACTTGACTTTTCTCTTAGTGTCATGAAATATTGGTTATAAGTCTAGAATTTCTCTATCATCCAACATTCTATTTTTCATTTATTTGATTTTGCTTTATTGTATCTTGATTTCCTATAAAGCCATCAGATTCCATTCGCTCAATTCTATTTTCCTCAGTGAGTTTCTGTACCTTCTTTCTCAATTGGCCAATTTTGCTTTTTAAGGCATTCTTCTCTTCATTAGCTTTTTGTATTTCCTTTTGCACCTCTCTCAATTCTTTCCCTACTTTTTCCTCTCTCTCTTATTTGATTTTCAAAGTCCCTTTTGAGTTTTTCCGTGGTTTGAGCCTAATTCTTATTTTTCTTGGAGGCTTTGGGCATAGGAGCTTTGACTTTATCATCTTCTGAGTGTTTTGATCCTTCTTATCACATAATAACTCTCCGAGTTCCTTCCGGGGGTGGAGCCATGGTGGCGGAGATCAGACAGGAGTCTCTGTAACCTCCTCTAACCTCTCCTCAAACCAACAACATATGAAGCCTCTAGACTGATTTTGAAGCAAAAATATCCACAATATCTGGAGAACAACACGATTCTGGAAGAAGATACTCTGGAAGAACCTCAAAACAGGTCTGTTTTAATTGGGCAGGGGGGTGGTCTGCTGAACGCAGATTGCAGCGCAGGGAGACCGGGGCAGGGAGCTGGAGCAGGGAGCTGGAACAGGAGTCGGAACAGGAGTGGGAGCATTGTGCTTTTCATACACCTGGGAGTCTTCTGCGGGCCTCTTGGAGCAATCTGTCCTGATTGTGGGCAGGTGGTTTGGAGGGTCTGCCTTTTGAGGGGGATAGATTGTGAACCACTGAACCCCTGATGAGCATCAGACCTAGCTGCCATTACACAGCACCTTAAAGCAATCAATCAATCAACAGGACTGATCAGCACCAGAAATAATTCAATCAGCAGAGCTGCCCAGTACCTGAAATAATTCAATCAGCAGAACTGCCCCAGGGTGAACTAAAGCAGAATTGCCCAGCACCTGACATAATTCAATCAGCAGAACTGCCCAGTTCCTGAAATAACTCAATCAGCAGAACTGCCCCAGGACAAATTAAAGCAGCTGTCCCACCTTTGCCCTAAACAGACCTCACACCTTTAAAAAAAAATGAATAAAAAACCAAAAAGAGCTCTCACCATAGACAACTTTTATGGAGAGAGGGAAGAACAGACCTCATATCCTGAGGCCCCTAAAGGTAAAGCAACTCCAGAAAAAGCCCTAAAGAGAGACATAAATTGGTCTCCATGTCACAAGGCTTTCTTTGAAGATTACATAAAAAATCTTAAAAGAGAGTTAGAAGAAACATGGGGAAACGAAATGAGATCACTGCAAAATAAAATAGAAAAAATGGAAAAAGAATGCAATGAACAAAAAATGTAATTGGTCAATTGCAAAAGGAACTAAAAACAGTAACTGAAGAAAATAAGACATTAAAAATTAGAATCGATCAATTGGAATTGAATGACTCATCAAGACTTCAATAACGAACAAAAACAAAAAAATGAAAAGATAGAGAAAAACATGAAATATCTCCTAGGAAAAACAACTGACCTGGAAAATAGATCTAGGAGAGACAATCTAAGGATTATAAGGCTTCCTGAAAGCCATGATGAAAAAAAGAACCTAGACACTATCTTCCAGGAAATCATAAAAGAAAACTGCCCTGATATTTTAGACCCAGAAGGCAAAATACTCCTTGAAACAATCCACCGATCACCTCCTGAAAGAAACCCAAACATTAAATCCCCCAGAAATATCGTGGCTAAATTCCAGAACTATCATACCAAGGAAAAGATATTACGAGAAGCCAGAAAGAAACAATTTAAATATCGGGGAGCCACAATTAGGATCACACAGGACCTAGCAGCTTCTACTTTGAAGGATTGAAGGGCCTGGAATCAGATATTCCAAAGGGCAAAGGAACTTGGATTACAGCCAAGAATAAGTTACCCAGCTAGAATGAGCATTATCTTCCAGGGAAGGAGATGGTCATTCAATGATATAGGAGAATTTCACCTATTTCTACTGAAAAGACCAGAACTGGACAAAAAATTTGATCTACAAACACAGAACACAAGAGAAACATAAAAAGGTAACAAGAAAAACAAAAAAAAAACTCTTGAGAACTATATTTATGTTATAGATACTTATAGAATGAGGGTTGATTTTATGAATCTATTATTACATTATGATTATGATACAATTACTGTGATTTTATGATTATTATGATATGATTACTGTGATTTTATGATTATTATGATATGTTTATTGTGATTTTATGATTATTATGATATGATAAACTGAAAAAGAAATTAGAGGTAGAAAAGGGATAACACTGGAAGAAGAGGAAAAGAAGGTAAAATAAGGGAAATTACATCACATGTAGAGGCAAAGAAAACCTATAATGATTGAGGGGAGAAAAGGGAAGGGAATGCGAATTGGGTTAATCTCTATCTCATCAGATTTGGCTCCGAGAGAATAATAGACGTACTTATAAGGAAACAGGAGGGAAAGGGGGGGGAAACGGGGGGTGGGGCTCTAAAGGGGAAGGATTGTTTGAGGGAAGTGGTTTTCAAAAGCAAAATAGTAGGGAGGAGGGAAAGGGGATAAGAAAGAGAAAAGCATAAGCTAGGGTAAATAAGATGGCAGGAAATACAGAATTAGTTATTTTAACTGTGAATGTGAATGGAATGAACTCTCTCTTAAAGCAGAAGCAGATAGAAGATTGGATTACAAACCAGAATCCAACAATATGTTGTATACAAGAAACACATCTAAAGCATAGAGATACATACAGGGTGAAGGTAAAAGGCTGGAGCAGAATCTATTATGCTTCAGGTGAACAAAAAAAAGCAGGGGTAGCAATCCTGATCTCAGACCAAGTAAAAGCAAAGATAGACTTCATTAAAAGAGACAAAGAAGGAAATTATATCTTCCTAAAGGGTACCATAGATAATGAAGCAATATCAATACTAAACATATATGCACCAAGTGGTATAGCATGGAAATTCCTAGAGGAAAAGTTCAGAGAGATGCAAGAAGAAATAGACAGCAAAACTATAATAGTGAGGGATCTCAACCTCCCTCTCTCAGAACTTGATAAATCAAACCACAAAATAAATAAGAAAGAAGTTAAGGAGGTAAACAAAATGTTAGAAAAGTTAGGTATGATAGATCTGTGGAGGAAATTAAATGGAGACAGAAAGGAGTTTACTTTTTTCTCAGAAGTCCATGGAACTTATACAAAAATTGACCATGTGTTAGGACACAAAAACCTCAAAATCAAATGCAGGAAGGCAGAAATAATAAATGTATTTTTTTTCAGATCATGACAGAATAAAAATCACATGCAATATAAGGCCAGGAGAAAATAGACCAAAAACCAGTTGGAAACTAAATAATTTTATCCTAAAGAATGAGTGGGTGAAACAACAAATTACAGACACAATTACTAATTGCATCCAAGAGAATGACAATAATGAGACAACATACCAAAATTTGTGGGATACAGCCAAAGCGGCAATAAGGGGAAATTTTATATCTCTAGATGCTTATTTGCATAAAATAGAGAAAGAGAAAATCAATGAATTGGGCTTGCAACTAAAAAAGCTAGAGAAAGAACAAATTAAAAACCCCCAATCAAATACCAAACTTGAAATCCTAAAATTAAAAGGAGAGATTAGTAAAATTGAAAGTAAAAAAACTATTGAATTAATAAATAAAACTAAAAGTTGGT
>JAJPUD010007997.1:87195-97246 GCA_023553655.1 Myrmecobius fasciatus
GTTAGAAAAGTTAGGTATGATAGATCTGTGGAGGAAATTAAATGGAGACAGAAAGGAGTTTACTTTTTTCTCAGAAGTCCATGGAACTTATACAAAAATTGACCATGTGTTAGGACACAAAAACCTCAAAATCAAATGCAGGAAGGCAGAAATAATAAATGTATTTTTTTTCAGATCATGACAGAATAAAAATCACATGCAATATAAGGCCAGGAGAAAATAGACCAAAAACCAGTTGGAAACTAAATAATTTTATCCTAAAGAATGAGTGGGTGAAACAACAAATTACAGACACAATTACTAATTGCATCCAAGAGAATGACAATAATGAGACAACATACCAAAATTTGTGGGATACAGCCAAAGCGGCAATAAGGGGAAATTTTATATCTCTAGATGCTTATTTGCATAAAATAGAGAAAGAGAAAATCAATGAATTGGGCTTGCAACTAAAAAAGCTAGAGAAAGAACAAATTAAAAACCCCCAATCAAATACCAAACTTGAAATCCTAAAATTAAAAGGAGAGATTAGTAAAATTGAAAGTAAAAAAACTATTGAATTAATAAATAAAACTAAAAGTTGGTTTTATGAAAAAACCAACAAAATAGATAAACCTCTAGTTAATTTAATTAGAAAAAGGAAAGAGGAAAATCAAATTGTTAGTCTCAAAAATGAAAAGGGAGAACTTTCCACCAATGAAGAGGAAATTAGAGCAATAATCAGGACTTACTTTGCCCAACTGTATGCCAATAAATTTGATAACCTAAGTGAAATGGAGGAATATCTACAAAAATATAGATTTCCCAGATTAACAGAAGAGGAAATAAATTACTTAAATAGTCCCATTTCAGAAAAAGAAATAGAACAAGTCATTAATCAACTCCCTAAGAAAAAATCCCCAGGACTAGATGGATTTCCATGTGAATTCTACCAAACATTTAAAGAACAATTAACTCCAATATTATATAAACTATTCAAAAAAATAGGGAATGAAGGACTCCTACCAAACTCCTTTTATGATACAGACATGGTACTGATACCTAAACCAGGTAAAACAAAAACAGAGAAAGAAAATTATAGACCAATCTCCTTAATGAATATTGATGCAAAAATCTTAAATAAAATATTAGCAAAGAGATTACAGAAAATCATTCCCAGAATAATACACCATGACCAAGTAGGATTTATACCAGGAATGCAGGGATGGTTCAATATTAGAAAAACTATTAACATAATTGACTATATTAATAACCAAATTAACAAAAAACATATGATAATCTCAATAGATGCAGAAAAAGCATTTGATAAAATCCAACATCCATTCCTATTAAAAACATTAGAGAGTATAGGAATTAATGGACTTTTCCTTAAAATAGTCGGTAGCATCTATTTAAAACCATCAGCTCGCATCATATGTAATGGTGATAAACTGGAACCATTCCCAATAAGATCAGGGGTGAAACAAGGTTGTCCACTATCACCATTACTGTTCAATATTGTATTAGAAATGCTAGCCTTGGCAATAAGACAAGAAAAAGAGATTAAAGGAATTAGAGTAGGTCATGAGGAAACCAAATTATCACTCTTTGCAGATGATATGATGGTCTACTTAGAGAACCCTAGAGAATCAACTAAAAAACTATTAGAATTAATCCACAACTTTAGCAAAGTTTCAGGATACAAAATAAATCCACATAAATCATCAACATTTTTATACATCACCAACAAAATGCAACAGCAAGAGATACAAAGAGAAATTCCATTCAAAATAACTATCAATAATATAAAATATTTGGGAATATATCTGCCAAGGGAAAGTCAGGATCTATATGAGCAAAACTACAAAACACTTTCCACACAAATAAAGTCAGATCTAAACAATTGGAAAAACATCAAGTGCTCTTGGATAGGTCGAGCGAATGTAATAAAGATGGCAATACTACCTAAACTAATCTATCTATTTAGTGCTATACCAATCAAACTCCCAAGAGATTATTTAACTGACCTAGAAAAAAATAACAACAAAATTCATCTGGAAAAACAAAAGGTCAAGAATTTCAAGGGAATTAATGAAAAAAATGCAAATGATGGTGGCCTAGCTGCACCAGATCTAAAACTATATTATAAAGCAGTGGTCACCAAAACCATTTGGTACTGGATACGAAATAGAGTAGTGGATCAGTGGAATAGGTTAGGTTCACAGGACAAAATACTCAATGACAATAGTAATCTAGTGTTTGATAAACCCAAAGACCCCAGTTTTTGGGATAAAAACTCACTATTTGACAAAAACTGCTGGGATAATTGGAAACTAGTATGGAAGAAATTGGGCATTGACCCACACCTAACACCATATACCAAGATAAGGTCAAAATGGATTCATGATCTAGGCATAAAGAATGATATTATAAACAAATTAGAACAATGTAGGATGGTTTACCTCTCAGACCTGTGGAGGGGGAAGGAATTTGTGACCAAAGAAGAACTAGAGGTCATCATTAATCACAAAATAGATAAGTTTGACTCTATCAAGTTAAAAAGTTTTTGTACAAACAAAATGAATGCAGACAAGATTAGAAGGGTAGCAGTAAACTGGGAAAATATTTTTACATCCAAAGGTTCTGATAAAGGCCTCATTTCTAAAATATATAGAGAATTGACTCAAATATATAAGAATTCAAGCCATTCTCCAATTGACAAATGGTCAAAAGATATGAACAGACAATTTTCAGACGAAGAAATTGAAACTATTTCCGGTCACATGAAAAGGTGCTCCAAGTCACTATTGATCAGAGAAATGTAAATTAAGACAACTCTGAGATACCACTACACACCTGTTAGATTGGCTAAAATGACAAGAAATGATAATGATAACTGTTGGAGGGGATGTGGATAAACTGGGACACTGATACATTGTTGGTGGAACTGTGAACGGATCCAACCATTCTGGAGAGCAATTTGGAACTATGCTCAAAAAGTTATCAAACTGTGCATACCCTTTTACCCAGCAGTGTTTCTACTGGGCTTATATCCCAAAGAGATTTTAAAGGAGGGAAAGGGACCCACATGTGCAAAAATGTTTGTGGTAGCCCTTTTTGTAGTGGCAAGAAACTGGAAATTGAAAGGATGCCCATCAATTGGAGAATGGCTGAATAAATTATGGTATATGAATGTTATGGAATACTATTGTTCTGTAAGAAATAACCAACAGGAGGATTTCAGAGAGGCCTGGAGAGACTTGCATGAACTGATGCTGAGTGACATCAGCAGAACCAGGAGAACTTTATACACAGCAACAAGACTATACGATGATCAATTTTGATGGACATGGTTCTCTTCAACAATGATGTGATTCAAACCAGTTCCTATTGTTCAGCGATGAAGATAGTCATATACATCCAGAGAGAGGCCTGTGGGAACTGAGTGTGAACCACAACACAGCATTTTAACGCTTTCTGTGAATATTTTCATGCATTTTGTTTTCCTTCTTAGGTTGTTTTTTTCTTCTTTTCTTTCTAGATCTGATGTTTCTTGTGCAGTAAGATAACTGTATAGATATGTATACATGTATTGTATTTGTCATATAATTTATCCTATTTAGCATGTATTAGATTACCTGTCATCTAGGGGTGGGGGGTAGGGGGAAGGAGGGGAAAAGCTTGGGAAAAAAAAGTTTTTGCAAAGGTCAATGTTGAAAAATCACTCATATGTTTTGTAAATAAAAAGCTTTATATATTAAAAAAACATAACTCTCAATGGTCAGAAACTTTTTTTTTCTTTTCTGCTCATTTTCTTAGCCTATTACTTGGCTATTTAACTATTTTGAAAGTAAGGACTCTGTCTCCAGGGTGGAGGATGCCCCGTCTCAAGCTTGTGCAACTGTGTTTTCAGAAGTCCTTCTAGGAATCTGACCACCAGCACTTTTCTGCCGTGAAGCTGTTAGGTGTATCCCTGCCTCACTGTAGCTGTAAGATCTGGTATGCTAGCTGAGGCTGGGGTTCCACTGATTGGGACTACACTGGGACTGCACAACAGACTCCCAGCCTTTTGCCACAGACTCTCTCCATTGACCTTCTGAGTTCTCTGATATTTCCAGATTGAGAGGTCTAGAACCTCTAGAATTGCTGCTTCAGAAGTCCTGTCTTGCTGATGCTGGGGTCCAAGCTGGAGCTGGGGTCAGGACTGAGCCTGCTTTGGGATTGTGTGTTGGGTTCCCACAGACCTTCTCTGTTGACCTTTCAGGTCCTCTCTGGTGTCCCTGGGCTGAGAGGTCTGGAAACCACCAGTCCTGTTGCTGATTCAGAGGTCCCACCTCACTGATGCTAGGTCTGAGCCTATGCTAGGATCCCATACTGGTTCCACAGACCTTCTCTGCTGACCTTCCAGGTCCTCTTTGATGTCTCTGGGCTAAGAAGTATGGAAGCCACAACACTGTTGCTGATTCAGTGGTTGAGCACGGGCCAGGGCTGGGCATGGGTCTGGAGCTTCACTAATATACTCTATATTGGGACTGCATGCTGGACTCCCACCCTGATGTCACAGATCTTTTCTACTCCAATTTTTTTGGTGTTCTGATGCTCTAAAATTTCTTTAGCATCATTATTTAAAGAAATTTAGAGTAATTTGGGGAGAGGTGGGGCAAGTTCCTGCTTTTATTCTACCATCTTGTTCCACCCCTCATCCAACACTAAAGAACAGAATGGCAACTAAAGTTTTCACCAATGATAGTTCTGGAGTAAGCCACATGATGTTATTCCTGAGGCAATCATATAAGCATAAACCCAAAATCTCACCTCCCTTTCAGGTGCCACTAAATCTTTTACTTTGACAGAAGTGTTTTATGTATATATAAGAAGAGATTGTTGAAACATTCTGGTTGGGGTGGTAATTTCTTCTAGTTTTCTGATTAACTTAATCTCAGAGTTTTGATCTTTAGCCCAGAAGATCCTCATGGGGAGATGCCGAGATCTACTTCTTCACAAACATTTTGACCAACATGGAAATTCTCAGATAGCATTGTATAGGTTTAATAATGATATTTAAAGTGGTCAGTCTTTGCTTAGGTTTGGTCCATCTTTTTTTTAACCCTCCCACAAAGATAAGTTTTGACATTCCAGCTTCAGAAATGTTTAATTGCTTATGTTTTCTAGGCAAGAAACCTATCATGGCAGGATTTTCCTTTGAACTTATCTGAAACAAATTTTGCACTTTCCTCTACATCATCTGGGCAAATGGGATTCAATGAAATCTGTCTTGTACCCAGAACTGGAGTTTTTTCTTGACTTGGGATTCTATAGTCATCACATAGGACTTTCCTAATATTAACAAATAAGTTGGCTTTGAATTTCACAAATTGCCTTTTTATATCTTATATGGGATCTATTATTATTTGATATGATAATCCATCAACAAGTTCTAATTCCTGCAATTTCTTGAAAAGTAATTTGATTTCTTTGCTAAAATTATCTACTATCTATTATATCATATATATATATAATATTGTATTATATATATATATATATCATATATTATCTATCTATAAATATCAATTATCTAACCTACTAGGACCATAAGACTATAGATTTAGAGCAGAAAGAAGCTGAAAGAGTACAACTATGTCTTTCTTTCCTTTCTAAAGATGAAGAAACTGAGTGCCAGAGAGATAAAATTGCTTCCCCAACATCATGTAGGAGGCAGAAAGATGATGCATTGAATAAAGTATTGGGTTTGGAGTCAGGAAAACCTGAGTTAACTCTTATCTCTGACACTTATTAACTGTATGAGTCTGGGCAAATCTCTTAATGATATTTGCCTCAGTTTCCTTGTCTGTAAAATGAGCTGGAGAAAAAAAAAATGTCAAACCACTGCAATATTTCTTTCAAGAAAGCCTCAAATGAATCATAAATTCAGATATGATTTGACAACAAAAAAGGTCAAATAGAAAGTAGGTGACAGAGTTGGGATGCAATACTCTCACACCAATCTTCTAGGACCCCTTCCCTTTGGCCCCAGATATAGCTAGTGTATTTATTATCTCAATGCAGCTCAGCCTGATGACAGCCAATTCTGTTCAGTTTGGAAATGGAGGTTGAGAACTCAGGGCTACATTTTTTGTTCCTAATAAGAACAACACTTTCTGGAGGAAGTCCCAGATGCTCCAACACACTTTGTCAGAGGCCTTGTTTCCACTGATTCACAGATTGCCTTCACCTCCTTTGTAGGAATTCCCATATTCTCTCCTATATGAGATTCTCAGGCAGGAGTGCATTAGAAAATATTAAACAACCAACTTTCTGGGAAAAAGATGCATGCACACTATTAAGTTTGATTTATATTATTAGTATTTTCTCAACAATTTTCTGAAATCTAGACAATCAAGAAAATAATAAATTAAGCCCTGACTTTTAGCATTTACCAATGTCTGAAGTGTAAATGTTCAATTGGAAATTTAACAATTGGATTTCATGAGCCTGTTTGATAATTTGATTCAAACTGGCTCCAGCATACCCTTGCCTCAGGGTAAATAGGAAGACACAGTGCTTTTTTCTAGACTGGCCTCAGAGTTGTCTAGGAAAGTTGTCCATATCCGGTATTATTAACCAACTTGTTACTAGGTGGTGCAGTGGGTAGAGTGCCAGGCAAGGAGTTGGAAAGACTCATCTTCCTGAGTTCAGATCTGTCCTCATATACTTGCTAGTTGTTACTAGTTGTGCTGGGCAAGTCCCTTAATACTGTTTGCCTCCATTTTCTTATCTGTAAAATGAGTTGGACAAAAAAATGGCATTCCACTGTCTTCCAAGAAAACTCCAAGTGGGATCACAAAGATTTGGACAAAAGGGAAATAATTCAACAACAGCAATACTCTTTGGATCAAGATCAATGGTTTGGTACCCTCCATATTTGCATTTATACACTCAGTCTCAAAACTTTATAGTGACCATTCATATCGGGGCCTCAAATTCTGACTCAAAAGAATAGGATAATGAGTCTTATTGTAATCAAATTGCTGGCTGGCAAATAGGTTTCTGGTTATCATCACTTTGTCATTATAGAACTGATCTCAACACATCCAGACTGACATTTATGTGTAAAACATGATGGATTTATGTGGAATGGAAAAAACCAACACTAATGTGTATGAGGCAGTTAATTAAGTTTTTGAAGGCATTTCTCATTCTGGTGATTTTAAAAAAAGCCAGTTTCATGCTGTTCCTTTTATCCAGGGCACTGCTTATGAATTTCTCTTGATACTTTTTTCGTTATAATTCCAGGGGCCTGCTTTTTCACAGATCACTATCAAAACCTATCAAGCCCCAGGAATACTTTTAGCAGAGTTAGAACTAGGAATTGGTAATTGGGGCTTTCCTTCAGAGTAAAAAATATAAAGTTGGCTTCATATTGTAGCATTCCTTTTTCCTTTCAATAGCTTAGAAATCTAAGTTTCCAAGAGTCCCAGAGAGTCTTTCCTCTTTCTTCAACATAACATAATATGACATAACATCTTCATAAGCCTCACCTTATAAGATCCTATCCCCTATTTGTCCTAGTTACACAAAAAATTGCTAGCTATTGTTCTGGTATTCAGTTGAGAATAATTCTTTGGATGTATCTATATTTCTGTTTTCTCAAAGTCAAATCCCAGTGAAGTTACTGCGTTGCTAGCTTTTTTGACTATCCTTGGCATAATGACAGTTAATAATGGACTAAAACCTCTTGATAAAAGTAAAAGAGGGGAGTAGAAAAGCTAGCTTAAAGTTTAACATAGACTAAGATCTTGGCAACTGATCCCATAACTTCTTGACAAATAGAGGGAGAAGAAATAGAAATAGAATCAGATTTTATATTCTTGGGCTCAAAGATCACTGCAGATAGTAATTATAATCCCGAAATTAAGAGATGCTTACTCCCTGATACAGCAAATCTGGACAGCATACTAAAAAGTAGAGACATCACCTTATTGACAAAAGTCTGTATATTCAAAGCCATGCTTTTTTCCAGTTCCAACATATGACCGTGAGATTTGTCTACAAGAAAAGCTGAATGCCACAGACTCAATGTTTTTGAATTGTGGTGCTAAAGAAGACATTTGAAAGTCTTGAACATAAAGGAGATTGATTGATTTATCAATACTTAAAGAAATTAATTCAAACTATTCATTGGAATTTGAATACTGAAGTTAAAACTTAAATACTTTGACAAAACATTGAGAAGAAAAAGACTCTGATGATTGGAAAGAGTGAAAGCAAAAGAAAAAGGAAATGGCAGAAGATGAGGTGGATAAACAGTATCACGGAAGAAGTGAACATGAGATTGAATAGCTTTCTGGAAATAGTGGAGGATAGAAGTACTTAAAGTACTATATACTCCATTGGGTCATGAAGAATCAAACATAACTGAACATTTGAACAAGAATAAGCTCAATATGCGGGGCAGCTAGGTGGTGCAGTGGATAGAGCACCAGCCTTGAAGTCAGGAGGACCTGAGTTCAAATCTGACCTCAGACACTTAACATTTCCTAGCTGTGTGACCCTGGGCAAGTCACTTAACCCCAATTGCCTCAGCAAAAAAGAAAAAAAAAAAAGAATAAGCTCAATAGCTAGTTTCTAGCTTTTATCAAGCTTTCCTAATATTTTTCAATCATTTTCCTAAATAAAATGAGGTTGTCCAATAGATTGTAAAATCCTTGAGGGAAGGGGTTATAATTTGCTTTTTTTGTATCTTCAGTGCTTAGCACAATTTTTGGTACATAGAAGGCACTTAATAAATTTTGATTGGTTGATAGATTAGTACCTCTCATTTGTTCTTATTGCCTCCCACTCTCTCCCTTCACCTCCCCCTGTAGTTTTTTAAAACTACAGAAAATTGATTGGTGCCTTGGACATTCCTTATCATAATTGTTTGAATCAGAGAGACTCCACTGGGTAAATGAAAGCAATTTTCTCCTATGTTTCTTTACTTTGGAGGACTTTGAAAAAAATTCATTAATATTAAAGATAGACCACTTTGTGGAACTTCTCTGGTGGAGGTATTTTTTGAAATAGGGGTTGGAAGGATGCTGGGCAGTAATAAAAAGAAAAATTCTTTCTCTTTCCAACTTATAGATATTATATATGATTCTTCCAATTCTATAATGCTTAAAAGTTTCTTGGGTAAGGTGAATTTCATCTTTGTATGCTATCTCCATTATGCAATATGGGTCAAATTCTTCATTCTTCTGTTCTTACTGGTTGCCTCTGTATGCCTACCAAACCCCTTTTCTTTCTTTCATTTATTTTTTATTTTCTTCCAAGATCCAGCATCACCAATCATTGTATACTCTTCAGTTCAAATTTCAATTGTCCAAGATACTAAATGGATGAAGAGAAGGGAAGAGAAGGAAGATAATGAGACAAAAGATAAAACAAGGAAGCCCACTGTCATCACTACTACCAAATACAGTGCAAGAACTGCTAGTTATAACGATTAGATAAGAAAAAGAAATAAAGGGGATAAGCAAAAGCAAAGAAGAAACAAAATTAGTGCTTCTTCCTTTCCCCCCTCCCCCGATGATATGATGGGTTACTCAGAAAAATCCAAAGAGTCAATTAAAATGAATTGAAACAATCACTTCAGCAAAATTGCAGAATATAAAATCAATCCACACGGGGCAGCTAAGTGGCACAGTGGATAGAGCACCAGCCCTGAAGTCAGGAGGACCTGAGTTCAAATCTCATCTCAGACACTTAACATTCCCTAGCTGTGTGACCCTGGGCAAGTCACTTAACCCCAATTGCCTCAGCAAAAAGCAAAAAAAAAAATCAACCCACACAAATCATTAGCATTTCTATATATTACCAATAAAATCCAATAGATGACATAGAAAAGGAAATTCTATTTAGGAGCTACAGAATATTAAAAAATAGTTGGTAGCCTATTTATCAAGGTAGATACTATATAGAAATAGTTACACTATTTCAGAAATAAAGACAGACTCGAGACATATTGATTGCTCACAAGTAGGCTGAGCTAACATAAAAAATGACAAACCTAATTAAATTAATTTACATATTC
>JAJPUD010007998.1:0-34777 GCA_023553655.1 Myrmecobius fasciatus
CCTTATATTGCATGTGATTTTTATTGCATCATGATCTGAAAAGGATGCATTTACTATTTCTGCCTTTCTGCATTTGATTTTAAGGTTTTTATGCCCTAATACATGGTCAATTTTTGTATAGGTTCCATGGACTGCTGAGAAAAAAGTAAACTCTCTACTGTCTCCATTCAACTTTCTCCATAGATCTATCATACCTAACTTTTCTAACCATTGGTTTATCTCCCTAGTTTCTTTGTTATTTATTTTGTAGTTTGATTTATCTAATTCTGAGAGAGCAAGGTTGAGATCCCCCACTAGTATCGTTTGGCTGTCTATTTCTTCTTGCATCTCTCTTAATTTCTCCCCTAGGAATTTGTGTGCTATTGCACTTGGTGCATATATATTTAGTATAGATATTGCTACATTATCTATGGTACCCTTTAATAAAATATAGTTTCCTTCCTTATCTCTTTTGATTAGATCTATCTTGGCTTTTACTTGATCTGAGATAAGGATTGCTACCCCTGCTTTTTTTTGTTCACCTGAAGCATAATAGGTCCTGCTACAGCCTTTTACCTTCATCCTATATGTGTCACTATGTTTTAGATGTGTTTCTTGTAGACAACATATTGTGGGATTCTGGTTTTTAATCCAGTCTGATATCTGCTTCCGCTTTTTGGGAGAGTTCATCCCATTCACATTCACAGATAGAATAACTAATTCTTTATTTCCTGCCATCTTATTTACCCAAGTTATGTTTTCCCCTTTCCTTTCCCCTTTCTCCCTTCCCCCCTCCTCAGTACTTTGCTTTTGATGACCCCCTCCCCCAAACAATACTCCACCCTTTAGATCCCCTCCCCCTGTTTTTACTCCTTTCCCCTGATTCTTCTATTTTCCCTTCTATTAGTTTGTCCCTTACTTTTCCTCCTTTCCCTCCCACTTCCCTCTAGCAACAGACAAGTTTCTATGTGAAATCAAATGTCTGATATACACTTTTAGAGCCCAACCTGATGAGAGTAAGATTTACACAGTGCTCGTCTCCCTCCCCTCTTTCTCAACATTATATCAGGTTTTCTTTGCCTCTTCAAGTGATTTTACCTTGTTTTTACCTCCTTTTTTTTTAGATCTTATTTTACCACTTTTTCCCTCTTTTCCCCAGTATGACAACCTTTTCCCCTCTAGTTCTCTTTTTCATATTATCAAAGTAATATTTAGTTAATTATACCCCCAAACTTTGAGTATCCCCCTAGTAAAAATAAAGTTCTCAAGAGTCCTTTCCTTTTTACCTTTTTATGCATCTCTTGAGTTCTGTGTTTGGGTGTTGAATTTTTTGTTCAGATCCGGTCTTTTCATTAGAAATAGGTGAAATTCACCTATATCATTGAATGACCATCTTCTTCCCTGGAGGATAATCCTCATTCTAGCTGGATAGGTTATTCTTGGCTGTAATCCAAGTTCCTTTGCCCTTCGGAATATCTGGTTCCAGGCCCTTCGATCCTTCAGTGTGGAAGCTGACAGATCCTGACAGATTCTAATTATTGATCCTCGGTATTTGAATTGTTTCTTTCTAGCTGCTAGCAGAATCTGTTCCTTGGTGCTATAGTCCTGAAATTTAGCCACGATATTCCTTGGGGTTTTAATTTTGGGGTCTCTTTCAGGAGGTGATCGGTGAATTCTTTCAATGCTGATTTTGCCCTTTGATTCTACAATCTCAGGGCAGTTTTCTTTCAGGATTTCCTGGAAGATAGTGTTTAGATTCTTTTTTTGATCATGGCTTTCCGGAAGTCCAATAATCCTTAGATTGTCTCTCCTAGATCTATTTTCTAAGTCAGTTGTTTTTCCTAGGAGATATTTCATATTTTCTTCTAATTTTTCATTTTTTTGTTTTTGTTTGACTGATTCTTCAAGTCTTAGTGAGTCATTCACTTGCATTTGTTCAATTCTTATTTTTAAAGTGTTGTTTTCTTCAGTTACCTTTTTAAGTTCCTTTTGTAACTGGCCAATTTGTTCACTGCACTCTTTTTCCACTTCACTAATTTTATTTTTTAATAAATTGGTGTCTTTTTCATATCTCTTTTGCAGAGCATCGTATCCTTCTTGCAAGATACTGTATCCTTCTTGCACTGATTTCAATTTATTTTCCCATTTATCCTCCAGCTCTCTTTTGAGGTTCTTTATGCAATCTTCCAGAAAGGCCTTTTGAAACGGGGACCAGTGATGGTCGTTGCTGTTTTTTTCTGGATTTTTGTCTAAAGAAACCTCTGTATCTGAGGTCGTTTCTTTGCCTTGATAAAAGCTGTCTATGGTGAGAGCTCTCTTTTGTTTCTTCATCATTTTTTTTTTTAGACAGAGTGGATATCTCTTTAAGGTAGGGGAAAAAAAAACAAACCTCGGCTGAAGACGATTTGCCCTGGGGCACTTCGGCGAGTTGACTTAAGGTGCTGGGCCGGTGGGGGCTAGGACTAAGTCCGAATTACTCCTTAAACAAGGCAAGTCTGCCAGAACACCTGTCCCCAATCAGGGCAGAGTGTCCCGAGTGCCTCAGATAAACTCCAGGTGTTTGGAATTTGGAGTTTGGAGTTTGGAATTTCTTCCATGCTGAGCCGACCTGAGTCCCACCCTCACTTCCGGCCTGCACAGTTGTCGTCTATTTATCTCTCTGTCCGAGTCCGACTAACCTGATATGAAGTTATCCAGAGAGCAGTGTCCAAATATTTCTGAGTTCGTTGACTTGAAGATCAGTTCAGAGGCTTATTTTATTGTTGATTTGAGAGAAGATCGGAGGAGAGGCAGAAAGTCACCTTTTCACTCCGCCATCTTGGCTCCGC
The DNA here is from genome assembly GCA_023553655.1 of Myrmecobius fasciatus. Taxonomy (NCBI): domain Eukaryota; kingdom Metazoa; phylum Chordata; class Mammalia; order Dasyuromorphia; family Myrmecobiidae; genus Myrmecobius; species Myrmecobius fasciatus. Next base: position 2,808 of record JAJPUD010007998.1, read on the forward strand.
CCCCCATCATTATAGAATTTAATATGTTTTATATAGAGCAGAGTATGTGGCCAAAGAAATCTAAAAACAGGTAATGGGACTTGGCTATTAGGCCAAACAAAACAACTGATTTGTAGTTTGTTTGTTTTTTAATCTTAATGATATGTGATTAAAGAACTTCTGTAAATCTAATTTTAGGGCAGTGATTAACTGCAGGATTTCTGTTCTATTCTCTTAGGAAATTCTTATAAAATTTTTGGATGGTCTGGTCGTAAGAGTTAATATTTTCTTGAACTATATGGCTTACTATATTCTCTTCATACAGAGAAAAAAAATTAAAATAAAGCTTAGACATAGCTCACATCTAAGATTTCCTCAGAAATGATGAACAAGATCTCCTTTAGAAAAGGTGCTCAATTTACAAATTAGACATCCAATATAGGACAGCTATTTATGACCTCTATCAGAAAAGAAATATCTAATACATTCAAAGCTCATAAGTTCATGTTAATAAGTAATTACATTTTTCATTTTATATGATTTGACTTTAACACATAAACTCCTAACCTAAAACACATTTTTGAAGCATTCAACTATGGCAAATTTAAAATAAATAACTAAATGAAAAAGCTGTTGAAATCACTTTCTTCTTTATACCAAAATGGTCTCCCTATCATAGAAATATGCCATCCCTCTTTACTTAGTGGTTATACTTTGTTTTTTTAATAGTTTTTTTTTTCCCCAAAATATATCCAAAGATAGTTTTTAACATTTTCCTTTGCAAATACAAAATTTGTATTCCAAATTTTACTTTTTCCTTTTCCCCCCCAAACCCTTTCCCTAGATAGCAAGTAATGCAATATATAAAATATGTGCAATTTTTCGACACATTTTCACACAGATCAAAAAGGAAAAAAAAATGAAAAAAAAGCAAGTGAACAATACAAAAGATGAAAATATTATATTGTGATCCACATTCAGTCCCATGGTCCTCTTTCTGGTTTCAGATTGCTGTCTTCTTCACATCTATTGGAACTGACCTTAATCACCTCATTTTAACAAGTACCTAAGAAAAAAATGAAACAATAGTGCATTGCTATCACTGTAATTTCCACAAAAGAAAAGGTATTTTATGGGATAGCTGAAAAAGCATTTCACTTTTACTATAGACTCCACCTTGAATACTTCAAAGATCCAGATGCTCTAACCAGAAAGACATAATCTGTCAGTCAGCAAGTATTTATTTTGTGACTAATTTATTCCAGAATAGATTATTTCTATTTCTCACTATTTCTGTTGATTTCAGGATAATTCTGATATTGTTCAAAATCAATTAGAAATACAGATTTTACAATGACCTCTTGCTAGGTAACTGGCACCAACCCAGGGAATCCCAACTTCTCCAACTCATAATGTAGCTCCCAAGACTGTGGCAACATTCATTTCATAGAAATGTGAGATAACCATAATCCTGTATTTGAATAAAAAAAACATAATGGCAGAGGGCAGCAAGAGAAATGAAGTCTAATCTCAACCTAATATTACTTGTCTTCTCATTTTGATATACTCATATTTTGGGACACTTTTGCCTAAGAGGGAAGGAGAAAAGTGTTCCTTCACTGTTATTCAGTGTGAAAGATGACATGTTAAAAAGCATGTGGGGAACTTTTAAAGCACAATTTCTAATCTACTACAGGGGAAGGTTCCTGCACATGAGTCCATTTCTTATGGTGTTCAATGGCCAATATTTTCTGATGCAAATCTCAGTTATGGGGCATAGAAAAGGAGTATTTGTCAATTGTCAAAAAAAAGCATGATAAGAGGTCTCTCAGCAAGAATCTGATGAGTATATCTAATTCTAGTGACCACTCCTGATACACATACATTAAATGTATTATACAAGATATTTAAGACCCTTTTTGTCTTTTATTGTATGATATAATGATTGTTGTTGTCTTTCTTTTTAATGTATGGGTAGAGAATCTAATTTTGTATATTATCTTAGCTAAAGCAAAATGAAAAAAATATATGTCAAAAACTGTCTTATACTTTCTTGAATAAAATATCATAAAATATACTTGATAAATCCACACTTGTTTTCTTCTGCCATAATTCTTGATCTTTCTTCCATTTTTCCCTACAACTTTACTATTTAATAAGATTTTGAGATTAGAATATAACTTCACAGAAATAATATATTAAGTTTTATCCCTCATAATTTGCTAAGATTTTAATGGACAATATGTATTTATAGCTATTTCAACCTAAAACATCTGCTATCCAATGAGAAAAAAAAATGAATCATCACCAATGCTAGTGTGTGGACTTTGTTTCATGACAATTACACAGGACCACACAAAAGATAATGGATGTAAAGAATCTTGCAAACCTTAAACAATTATATAATTGTCGGTTATTTTCAGTTATTGCTCTCTATTATTATTATCATAATTGTTATTTTAAGTCATTGGGACTCTAGTCTAGTGACAACTTGATTCCTTCGGCTTTCTATTGCACTCCTCCCGAGTTCAAGATATGATTATATAGCCATAGGGGTATGTGGTTGCATATAGTTAACAACTATTGCTTTCTTGATTGGGAAGTGGAGATATTATATATATATATGTGTGTGTGTGTGTGTGTGTGTGTGTGTGTGTATAATGTATGTATATCTAGTTTAAAACTTAACCTACATTATTAAATCTTTCTTAAATCTAGACAATCAGTGAAATAAACTCTGATTTGTAGTTATTGAATATTTCTAAATTTTAAATTCTCACATTGAAAAATTGACAATTACTACTTGGGAACCACTTCAAATTTGCACCAGGATCCCCTTGCACATCTGAGGAGCTCACCCATTTCTCTGGGGAATACATGTCCTCTTTGTGTTACCATCATATATAACCCAACTTCTGTAGCTGCCTTTACTGTTTTCAGAAAGTATAGGCCATTCAGTTCCCAAATCCCCAGGGACTAAGATTAGACTTCTGAAGGAAACTGACAATACTTTCTGTTGCACTTTCCTTACTATTCTAGAATTGCCATATTTGTCACCCCCTCCCCTAAGTACTATAACACTAAAATATCATCAAAATCCTTACCATCACTGTCACCAGCTGATTTTTTTCCCCAGACAAAATTTTGGCTAGTTGCAGTCCTGTTTATATTTAATTACTGCAATAGCTATTTGTCACAAGTAAACAGTTTTGCTGTTGAAATCTTTTATATAGTATAAAGAACAGTATAAATAGAGTTATAGCCACCTATGTTTTATCAAGCTTCTGATATTTATTAGGAATGAAACTATGAGCAAGCAAGTCACTTAATCTCTCCTAACCTCAATCTTTATATCTTTATAGTGGGAACAATTATAGTTTAATAACCAACTTCCATGGTTGTTGTGAAATTCAAATGGAATAAAGTTTTCTAATGTTCTGTGTGTAATTCAAATAATATAAATGCATAGACTTGGCTTTATTGGATGCCATCGAGGCCTTAATATGTATAATTTTCATCCCATATGTACTTAATTTTTATAAATTAATCTATTATAAGATAATACATTATCCCACTTAGTTAAGGGCTAAAAAGCATTCTCATTACAATCCTATAAGTAGTTTATGTTACAAGTTATGAAAACAAGAATTAGAGTACTGCAGTGACTTCAGTGATAATGACAGAATCAGATTTTGGATTGTCCTTGCTTTTCCTGCTATATTTGGTCTACGTAATAGACACATTTAAAAATTGTCATAAAGGGACACAAGCCTCTTAATCGGTAGTGTGCTATTAAATATTTAGTAACCAGTTTCCTAAAAATGCATAACACATTTTAATGTTTAACACGCATTACTAACATTTTTGGCAATAAACAGCTAATGAGACAATAAATCAAAGCTTCATTTAACACTTCCTACTTTCAAATATGTAAATGTTCATCTTAGAAAATTAGCTATTTGATTTTGTGACGTGGTCTGAGCTAGTGTCAGAACATCCTTGCTTCTTCTAATTTACTATGAAAATGAGGAAGTTCAAATAAGGGACATTAACTACCAGAATAAGCAGAATCATTTTATTTTTTAATATGATGAAGAAATTCTAGAATCTCACTGATTAGATGAGATGTTTACAAAATGAGGCACGTGGGAACTGAGAGTGAGAGAACACAGAAATCTATTTATATCCCTAGCTCACACCGCACATATGATGAATGTACTGAAATTTCAGTTGCTTTCTCTATCTTCTCTGTTTTACTTTTTTTCTTTGCACATATAGTTTAATTTTGTAAATTAAATGCATTAATGATTAAATTTCCTTGGACAGGAGTTTGAGCTTTGTTACTATTAAATGCAGATTTCAATATATCAGTAAATCTTTGATCTCACTATTGTGAGTATTACATCCATTAGGGCTTTCTCATGCAGCTTCATCCATGTCTTTGCATCCTGTGGGATTATTACAAAAACCTTTCTCTGAACATTATCCACCTTATTAATGTCCTTCATAAAATGTGACATGCAGATATGATCAGATCAAAGGTAGTAGAACAGTGTTACTTTCATCCTACTCTTTTGGAAAACATAATCATAGAAGATTGCCTTTTAGAAGTTACATAAATTTTCTTGTCTACATATTACATTCCTCTCTGTTAAAGGACATTGCATGCTATATAGATCAAGACAATTGTTTTTGTTAATTAATAAGACAATAAATTAACACTTATTAAACACCTTTTATGTCCTAAGCAAGAAGCTAGGCTCTGAGTATGCAAATAGAAAATCATATTTCATTGATACTTCTTAATATTTTTGGATATTTGCGATTAATTCTTATCCTTAATTCATTCTCTCTCTCTCTCTCTTTCTCTTTTTCTCTCTGCCTGTCTCTGTCTTTCTGTCTCTCTCCCCATTAGGATTACCAAATTAATTTCCTGAGATTTATATCCTCACTTATGGTAACACACTTACTTATATTTTATATATCTAAGATTGACTGTCTCTAAAATGCACAGAGATATGGCTAATTTCTTGGAATATTTCTGTAAAGCACTTCATTCTATCCAGGAAATTATTTTGGAGTTGGTGCCAATGACTCTTCCATAGGAATCAATTCTCCCCTTGCAAAGGATTTATTATTGCATTCCCAGGGAGAGACTGTTCTCTCACATTTCTTAAACTATGAAGTCAAGGCAGAGATATTGTCAGTAGTATAGTGTAGTGGTAGACTTTCATTTATCATATTTATATTGCTTTAGTGTTTATTAAACATTTCACTTAGATTCTTTCAGTTGATCTTTATGGTATTTTTGCTTCCACTTTATAAATGAAAAACTTGAGGATCAGAAATGTTGAGTGACTTGCATTAGAACATATAGTTTGTTACTGGCAGGGTCACTATTTAATTACAGGTCCTCCCATTACAACACCAATGCTCTTTCATCAAACAATTTCAGTCAAAGGAGATTATACAGGAAGAAGAATCACACAATTAAGGTGTTTTTACATTTTTCCCTTTGTGAGGATGCTTCATAATCATTTTCTGAATGTAAAAAATGGACTGCTTTAGTTATTTTTGTTGTTGTAAGTGAATTCAATATTCAAATTAATTCAGTTCCCTAAGCTATTTTGTTTGGCATTCTTGTGTTGCGACAGAGCTGTTATTTGTCATATTTATTGTATTGAAACAGATGGCACGCCACAGAATCCCATTGCATTTCACCTCACAAAACCATTGGATAATATACAAATAGCTTAGTGTATTCTTCATAGGGATTTAATGTCTAAGATAACCCTGATTGTTTTGGAAATCATGCTTTATTCTGGTGCCAAAATAATATGTGCAACTGATTTTGTATTTTCTAAAATTTAATAGTATACTATATAGCCAGTTAGGAATCCTTGACTGTAATCATACATGTCTTTATATAACAGATTCTCTAAAAACAAGCAAAAAACACAATGGGATCAAGGAAATTACCTGAAAATATACTTTTTCATTGTTCTGTTTCATTCCCCTGTCATATGTATTGGTATGATTATGCATGTTGTATAGATTTAACTTCAGATTTAATATCATAATTTTCCCACAAAATATTCCAAGGAAATGAAATTTAAACTAGTCTTCACAAAATCACAGAACCAGGGAATATCACAGTTGGAAGGGATCTCAGAGATCATCTAATTCAATCTCCAAATGAATGAGTTTCAGATACAAAATACGTGACAAGTTCTTAATTCAAGCTTTGTTTGAATATTTTAGTGGCAGAGAATTCACTAGTCTGGATGCAACCAATTCCACTTTGGGAAAGATATAATTGTCTGGAAGTTTTTTTTTTTCTTTTGATATCAAATTTGATTTTTTTTCTATATGCAGCAAACTATTGAAATCCCTTTCACCTAGTTTTGCACTCTGCATAGAAACAGAAGTCTAAATCTTGCTTCTAGATGACAGCTCTTTAATTACTTCAAATCAGCTAACTTGTTCCCATTGTCTTATCTTTTCTTAAGAAAAAAAAATCCAATTCTTTTAATAAGTCCTCAGCATGATCAGGGTATCCTTTCTAATAATGATTACATTCTTGGCATGCATTCTATAGTACCAATAATTTATCTAAAATTCATTGGCTAGTTTGATGTGGAATAACCACACATAAAGAGACTATAGCATTCCTGCTTCTGTATGCCATTCCTGTCAATGCAGCCTGATTACATTAGCATTCTTTGTCTCCAACATGATTTTTTAAAATCATATTAAAATTATTCTACACTATACCTCTCAAATCACTCTGCAGCAAACTGATAGTTAATCATGCTTGCCACATTTTGCATTTGTGTTGATTTTCAGAAAATGACTTTAAATTTTTACTGTATCCCTTTTAAATTCCATCCCACATTACACTTTATTTTCACAATTGTCAAGAATCTCTTATATTCTGACTGTCATTTAATCTGTTATCAATCTCTCCTTGCTTTGTGTTGTCTATAAAGTTAATTAGTATCATATCTATGCTTTTATCCAAAAAATGGATAAAAATGTAAAATACCAAAATCAAAAAACCAATGCCTGATACTTCACCATATAGACTCCTTCCAGGTGGTCATGCAGCCACAAATTTTTCTAGTCTGTTAAACTAATAAATCTATCAAAAATGAAAATGGGTTGTTAGCATGACCCGTCCCAAATCAGGCTCTAATTGTTCTGTATATTACATTTTTTTCCTCTAGATATTTACTAAGCTCCATTATGCAGTGCTCTGTCCAAAGGAATACAAATTTTGATGCCCGCAATCTCACAAGATGTCTTGGGGCTTGTGGGCTAGATTATTTTCTTTTTTATTATTAAAGATTACACCTTAAATCCAAATCATTCTGGCTGTTGTTCATTGAGCAACAATGGGTTCAAGGTCAAGCCAATTTGGTCATTATTTGGGCCCTAAGTGATTCAGAGACAAAATAAAAAGCAATTGTTTCTGTTTTGGTGAGAAACTATGATAGTCTCCCTCCCACATGACTTTTTTTTCTCTTTTGACTAGATAAAAGAGTCCATTCTCTGCCTCATTTCTTACCTAGCCTTAATCACTGATTGGCCATTGCCTCAGTCAAACTGAGACTTCAGTTGTAAAGATCTTAGCTTAATAAGGCCAAGATCTCCCACTACATCCAAGGCCACCTGATCTCTATCTTGGTCTTAGATGACTCTTGAAGGGAAAGTGATATAGGTAACTTTGCACAATCCTCTATCACTTGCATCCAAATAACTTGTGTGCCATCACCACCCTGATGTCACGGTCCTCTTTGAGAATAAAGGACAAAAAACAATAGCTCTAACATCATGTTATAAAATTCTGTATATACTCAAAGTCCGGCACACTGAACTAATTTTAAAATTCCATTCTCTTTCTGTCCCCCCTCCCGAATGTTGAAAGCATATATTCTTCTCCTGTACTGTAATACCATTCTTATTCTCTACTATCTTTCAAAGATCGCTATGAAAGCCCCATCAATCACATAGTTCCCTTAAGATCCTAGGATATAGCTTATCCAAACTAGGTAATATGATCCAAAAGGTCAATTAGCTCTCATAATAATTCCTTATTTATCTTGGGTGTTATCTCCTCAGAATTTGTTCTGTCAAATTGAAAGATCATTTTGCATGTGGGAGTAAAACAGAGCACAATAAGACTAAAATGTGTATCATTCTTTCTTTTGTCCATTATATCATATTGAAACATCAGATCTGTCCAGGAGAGTGTTGGTAAATGTTTAAAACTTGGATTTTTTTTATGTACACAGGACAAGTTTTAAATTTAATTTGCATTGTTAATATTTTACCCATTATTTTTGTAATTTTAGACAACCCCCTTAAAATTCAATAAATCAAGCCCCAAAATATATTTTTTGCTAAATTCTGAAGTGAGTGCTTACTCTGGAAAGTTTAATAATCAACATAATTATTTTAACAACCCCAATTCTAAATCAAAGCTCTCAATTTTTAGTTCATTTTCTTTTAATGAAAGTAGCCTCCAAATGAATAAAATGCAGAAATACTTAAAAGGCAACAAAAAACAACTAAATTAGAAGTTTAGAAAACATTAAACAGAGAAAATGAACAGGATAATTGGTTAAAGAATATCAGAAATATCTATAATGGGAATAAAATAGACTGTTTAAATAACTAGACATGACAGCCTGTTTTTTTTTCCTGTTCCACACAATGATCAGAATCTAGAGAAAGGAATTAAACCAAGTGGATTTTTTGACTGTATTTAATGTATGAGGAATACATGATCAAGTGTAACAAAAGCAGGAAAAGTACTTCTACAATTTTCATTGTAGAACATAATTATTATAGAGCTCTTCAAAGTGTTGGTATAGTTATTTGATATAATTTCTCTTTCTCTGGCTCCTCTTGTTTTTTGTTATCATGGTAAATAAAAGCTAATCATTCTTATTGATTTTTATTTTGGATTCTACTACTTACCTAAAGCTATCATAAGTAGATTCTTTTGGGATTTTCTAAGTAAAGTATTTTGTCATCTTCAAATAAAGATGATTGTGAATCCTGTTGATGTGAATAACTTTAATTTTCTTTTGTTGTTAAATTTATATTTCTAAAACTAGATTAAATAATAGTGAAAGAAGATTTATTATTATTGAATAAATTCCTCTTTTTTCCATATTAGAATGGTTTTTCTATCAATATTACATTTTTAGAACTTCCTATTTTTCACAGCTCATTTCCCCTTTAGTGTTTGATGTTATGAAATTTTATATATCTTTTCTATAAATTGAAATCTATTTTTAAAGATAAATTATGCCTTTCTGAACTATTTCCAAGTCTCATCTCCTTTTATATCACAAATTCTAAGAAGGGATGTTCAATATTCCATAAGATTCCTGTCTCTTCTATTTCAGAAAAAAAAATTCCTTCTTTTGTGTAAGAAGATTCATAAGTTTTATACTTGCTTTTAAAGCCTGAAGTTAAGATGTCATGAAGGCAAACAAAAAAAAAGTTAATTGCTCTGAATTGATCAGAAAAAAGATCAGCTTATATCTGAACGGTCAGAATTACATTTTAGAAAAATTACTTTGGCAGCTTAGGGAAAGAAGGATTAAAGTGGGACAGGAAAATCAATAAGCTGGATATTGGATGGATAACTCATGGAGCTAATCCACTGATACATCTCTCTTTCTCTGTCTCTCTTAAAATAGCCTTTTATTTTTCCAAATACATGGAAAGATTGTTTTAACATTCACCTTTACAAAATCTTGTATTCCAATTTTTGTTTCTTTCTCCCACAGAGAATCAACAATTCAGTATAGGTTAAATAAGGGTAAGTCTTCTAAACCTATTTTCATATTTGTCATGCTGCCCAAGAAAATCAGATGAAAAAGGAGAAAAACAAGAAAAAGTAAAAATAACAAAAAGGTGAAAATTGTATACTCTTGATTCATTTTCATTCTTCATAGTTCTTTATCTGCATATAGATGGCTCTTTGCATCACAAATCTATTGCTTTCAATCAACTCATTGTTGAAAAGAATCAAGCCCATTACATTTGATCACCATACAATCTTGTTGTGTACAATGTTTTCTGGGTTCTATTCACTTCTGTTATCATCATTTCACATAAGTTTTTCCAGGATTTTCTGAAATCAGCCTGATCATCATTTCTTATACTACAACAATATTCTGTTACATTTATATATCTAAACTTATTCAGCCATCCCCCAATTAATGAATATCCATTAAATTTTCAGTTTCTTGCCTCTACTAAAAGAGCTGTTACAAACATTTTTTGCACATGTAAGTCCTTTTTCCTTTTTTATGATCTCTTTGGCATACAAATCAACTAGAGACACTGTTGGGTTAAAGGATATGCTCAGTTCAATAGCCCTTTGGGCAAAGAGGAACTCATATTTTAAAAGAAGAAGATGACACACAGAGGAGGTTTCATTTACAAGTGAAATGGAAAGACCCAATAATTCTTAGGGTGAAACAGAAAAAGCAGGTGGTAATTTTCCAAAATGTTCTCCAGAATAATTGTATTACTTCATAGCTCAATTAACAATGTGTTAGTATCCCCATTTGTATATTTCTTTTGAATATTTAGTACTAATAATCAATAAAAGATGGTCTCAGAATTGAGGGAAGAAAAGTGAGATAGTTATTATCAAATCTTGTAGTAGTCCAAGCAAAAGCTAACATGGGTTTAAACAAGATTTGTGCCTGTGTGAGTTGAGGAAAAGGGATAGAGGAAAGAGCTGTTGGTAAGACAAAAATAAGTATTTGAATGGATATGTGGATTGAATGAGTATAAGTAGTCATATAGGATAAGATTAAGAGCCTACATGATGTGGCAGAATGATGCTGACCTTGATAATAATGAAATTTGAAAGTGGTGGTAAGTGGAATTGTTTTAGATATGTATAATGTATAGTTCAAGTCTAAGGAGTTGGAAGTAAAATACTAATGGTGTATACTCATATACATGCAGATATATGTGTGTGTGTTTGTGTATGTGTGTACACAGAGAGACAAAGAGAGAAAATTGTACAAATATTTCTTATTTTTTAATCTAAGAAATGCACCCTTTCTATATTCATATCAATATCTATCAATTTGAAAATAATTTCTATAAAGATGAGGAGTTGTGATTATCAAGCCAGATAGTAGAAAGTAAAAAAAGTGTGTGCATGAGAGGGTAGAATAGGGCCTTGTGGAACAATCAAATGATTGGGAAAGGAAAAAGAATATAGACCTTTATATAACACCATTTATGTGACAGACATTGCTCTAAATATTTTTATGAAAATTATTTCATTTGATTATCACAACTTTAGGAGGTAGATACTACTATTATTCTCATTTTATGTTGAGGCAGAGCTTAAATGGCTTGTCCAACATCTTTGCTTGGGTTCATGGAAGACTTTCTAGATTGTTGTTATTGTTGTTCTTTTTTCTGAGAGCATCCTGCTCATCATTTCCCTTAGAACCATAATATTCCATCGCAAACACATAATGCAGCGTATTGAATCCCAAGGTGATGGACAGGCCCCAAATTTCTGGCATTTTTGCCCTGAAAAGAGAGCTGCTACGAATATTATTTGTATATATAGGTCATTGTCCTTTATTTCTTTTTTAATTTTTGGTATTTATGTCTAGTAATCGTATTGTTTGGTTGAAGGATACATATGAATTTATAGCTCTTTGGGCACAGATCATATCTTTTCATCATATATCAATTGAGTCATGGCTCTTTTTATAAATTTGACTCATTTCCCTCTGATTTGATAAATGAGGTATTAAAATGAGGCCTTATCAGAGAAACTTGCTTTGAAATTCTTTTTATAATCTTGCTAATAGTATCGCCCCCATTTATTGTCTCTCTCCTTTCACCTTGTCCCTCTTCAAAAGTATTTTGGTACTGACCTCTACCTCCCCTAATATGTCCTGTCTTTTAGCCCCCTTTCCCATATCCCATTCTCCTCCTATTTTCCTGCAATATAAGATAGATTTCTATATCCATATTGAGTATATATGTGATTTCCTTTTTGAGCCATATATCATGTCTTTCTCAGACACTGTAGCCTTTCTTTCATCTCTCTGTGCCTATTCTCTCACTTCAGAAATTCTGTCCCTGATTACTTCAACTTTTTAGAATTCATAATACCATTCAAAATTCAGCAAAAAGTTACTTTTTATTTAAATATTTTCCTGATTCTCTTTCCCCCATATTCAAGTTTCTTTTTCTCCTAAATATTATTTTGTGTTATTCATGGTCAGGCTTTTACTAGACCAGTCCAATAATTAAGACTCCAGTGTTTAAATGCATTAACATAAATTTAGATCATAAAGTGCAATTTAAACCAGCTTTATTGATAGGAGATTAAAAGAGCAGCTTCTGAAGTAAAAAGGATATAAAAATGCATTTTCCTCCTTATTCAGTCACCACAGCAACCATAAAAGCTAAATCAAGAAGGCAGGCAATTGGAATTACACTGAAACTTCTCACAACCATTTCTTCTATTCCAGACTTTTTCATATATCTAGTGACAAAGCAGCAAAATGGCCTTCTTTGTAGACTTAAAGAATGACAGCAGCCTGAGTATCTTCCAGTGTTTAAAGCTCTGGTTAAGGATAAAAAGTAGAAAAGATGGTGGGGGAAGGAAAAAAAGCAAGTACCCAATGCTGTCCATACTAATCAGTATGTATGACAGCCCCCTCACTATCCAATTGTTACCCATACAGCAATTATCAGATGTATATGGTCTCTATCTATCTATCTATCATATGCCATCTATCTGCTAATTATGAGGTTGTTTTACTTTATGCCTAGAGAAATCTGTCACATAGTAGGCCCTTATTAAATATTCATTGTTGATACATATTGTCAAAAAAGTGAGTCATTTATATACCAAAATGAGAGAATTAGGGGAATTTCTTTAATTTTTGAGATATTAAAGCAAAGCAAAACAAAGAAAAACATTAGCGGTCTATTATGCAGGTCTATGGAATATTAAAGTCACATGGCTATAAATTATACAGAATTAAAAGTTATGGAAAAAACTTATATCATAGGAAAAATCAGTAATAACATAAAAATTTTAGTAATAAAATGGCAAGATTTTTTTCCATTCTACTTGACTTAACCCTAATTATAGCACACTAATTAGATTTTTTTGTTGGCTTCCCAAAATAGATAGAAGTTACTTTTTTTGGACAAGAAAATATGCTTTCCTCATAATATTTTCTTATAATTTAAAGTTTTCACAATTCATTTCCTGCATATCCTTCCTTGAAAAGTAAGTTAAGGTGAACATATATTTTACAGAAGAGGAAATGACAGTTTAATATTGAATGCTTTCACTTTCCACATTGTCATAAGTAGCAATTGTCCATATCATAGCCTTTTGAAAACTCAATACTTAAACTTTCCATATATTTTGAGCAACAATGAATGAGTTGTTATTTGTTTCTTTTTAATGAACATCAGGTTTGTGCTATAGTTGTACTAACAATATAGCTAAAGAATAGTTTCAATATATCAGTGCATATTTTGGAGGAAATGAGATACTCCTTAAATACAAATTCCTCTTCTTCTGTAACATAAAAAAGACATGTAGATATTAATTTCATTAATTATTTTGCTCACAAATTCAAGATGAATTCATTAATAATGGAATATAAACAATAAAAGAACAAAATTCAATTTAAATTTAAAATATATTAATCATTTACTTAAAGTTATTGTTGTTCTGTAAAGAATTCTGACTTTGAAGTTAGAAGATCTGGTTTGGAATCTCATCCCTGTCCTTTATTCTGTGAACCTAAGAAAATCAATTCAATTCATTAGGTCCCTGTACCCATAATTTGAAGGGATTGTATTTAAATATTGTCTAAAATCCATTCCAACTTGAAATATTTGGTCTCTCACTATATAGTGTGTAAAGAGAACAAAGGTCTTGACATACTTTGACTTACATTCTAATAAAAGAATACAATAAATATTTATAAATCTCTAAAGTACAAAGCATTTTAAATAAATCTAACAGGTGCAAACAAACCTCAATTAGCAATACAAATGTATTGGAAAAGAAGCAAAATTTTAATTTAAACCTCTGCCAAAAGGATTCATAGGAAAGAAGGAATTTAATTTGGGCTATAGAAATTAATTGAAACTCAACCAGTAAAGAGAGTTATGGTAGGGAACATAATTCCCTAAGACTGTATATAACCTGTCAGCTGATCTACAATTCCATTTCTCCATCTACCACTTGGCCATTATCAGGATCCTTACCTAAAGACCACTTCTCTTTTGGGTCCTCTCTTTTCTTACTATTAGGAAGCAAATTATTTTCTGGAGCTTAGGACCTATGCCTTGATTTTAGCATAACAACAGAACTTTGTGCTCACTTTTTTGCAGTTAAGCCATATAATTGGCCCAAACTAACCACAGAAGGGTCTCAAAGCTTGGGAAAGCACCTAAAGCATCCTTTATGAAGCCCTTCTATGAATAGACTTCTTGTCACTAGACAAACTTGCCACATTGTCATTGTTATACCCTACATCTACCATTATACCCTACTTCCCTGATTCTTGTGTTTCATGGCATCGAAATACTGATGTACCTTAGGTTTCTTTGGTGTAGATCAAACCCCAGCACCTGGGTCTACTTTCCCTTTCTCTAATGGAATAAAAAACATTTATTGCAAATAACTTTTATCAACTCTTTTGAGTTAATAACATCTCAAAATAGGTGTTCTGAACTCATTCTCTTTCTCTCCTGCCTCTCCTCTCTTTCTAACTTATTATTATTGTTCAGGGTATCACTATCTTCCCAGCCATCCAGGTTTACCATTAAGGTATCATTGTGAAATTTTTGAATTTATCTTTTCTTTCATATCAAATTTGCTTCCAGTGCCCATTGATTTTACCTTATATCATCTCTCATATGTTACCCTTTCTCCCCTCTGACATGTAATGACTCTAGTTCAATTATTCTTCATTTCTTCCCTGGACTACTAGCACTTCTGATTTATCCCTCTGCTTCAAGTCTTGCCCTAGTGCTGCCCATCCTCCACTGAAACATCAAATGTATCTTTCTTTATGAAGTATACACCTGAGTAAGCCATCCTTCATCCCTTATTTAATAAATTCCACTGGTTTTATAGGATCTCTAGGATCGCATGTGAAATTTCCTATAAAATGTTCAAAGCCATTCAAAATCTAGTTAGTCTTCTTATATCTTAATTTTCCTTACCACCTTACACACTCTGATTAAGGGGCACCTGCCTCCTTGCTGGTCTTTGCATGTGATATTACATCTATATTATCCCCAATTCCTAACTATTTTTATTCATTTTATGGCCTCCCAGCATTCCTTTAAGAGTCAGCTAACATTATTGCTTCTTTCACTATTAATTTTTTTTTACTTTCAAAATTCACTTTTTTTGAGTTCCAATTTTTCTCCCTTCTTCTCCTTCCCCTTCCTTATAAAAGCAATCTGATATAGATTGTAAAATAATATTAAACATATTACCACATTAGTCATGTAGTGAAAGAAAACTCACAACAAAATGGGGAGAACATGAAAAAGAAAAAAAGTGGAAATAATATGCTTTAATCTGTGTTCAGACTCTATAGATTTTTCCTCTGGATGTGGATAGAATTTTCCATCATAAATCTTTTTGAATTGCTTTAGATCCTTATACAGCTTAGAAGATCTAAGTCTCTCGTAGTTGATTATAACATGATCTTGTTGCTATTGTGTACAGTGTCTCCTGGTTTTTCTCACTTCACTTAGCATCAGTTCATGTAAGTCTTTTCAGATTTTTCTGAAATCTGCCTGTTCATCATTTCTTATAGTACAATAATATTCCATTATATTTATATACCACAACTTTTTCAGCCATTCCCTACTGATAGACAACCACTCAATTTCCAGAATTTTATTACCAAACATATAAACATTTTTGCATTTGTGGGCCCTTTTCCCTTATTTATGATCTCTTTGGAATTCTAGCAATCTTTTGGAATACTAAGAACTAATAAGAGTATTGCTGGATCAAAGGTGATTTTATAACCCCATAGACATAGGTCCAAATTGTTCTCCAGGATGGCTAGATCAGTTAGTATTCCAATTTTTCCCACATCCTCTTCAACCTATATTAGCCAATATGATAGATGTGAGGTCATAATTATCCATTTTGCATTTTATAATATACTCTATCCCAGTTTGGTCATAAGTTAAACTATTCCTTGCTTCCCTTATTTGCTTATGGTATTACTCTTTATGTCTAAATCAGGTGTACATTTTGATCCAGTCTTGGTATATGAGGCCAAATGTTGGTGAATGGCCAATTTTTGCTTTACTACTTTTTAGTCTTCCCAGCCATTTTTGTCAAATAGTGAATTCTTAGTTAAGAAGCCAGAGTCTTTGGCTTTATCAAATGGTAGATTGTTCTAGTAATTTATTACCACATCTTGCATACCTAACTTTCCCCCCTGGTCCACCACTATATTTTGTAGCCAGTACCAACTTGTTTTGATGATTTTTACAATATTGTTTTATAGTACAGTTAGCCTCCTTTCCTGTGCATTTTTTTCACTATTTCCCTTGATATTCTTGAACTTTTTTTTCCCAGATGAATATTATTACTATGTTTTTAGCTCTATAAAACTACATGAAACAATTAACAACTTTATCAAAGTCAAGGATGCAAAATAAACTTACACAGCTCATCAGCATTACTACATTTACTAACAAAGCCCAGGAACAAAAAAAATAGATAAATTACATTCAAAATTGCTGTTGATGATATCAGTTTTGGGGGGAGTTTGATAGCCATGGCACTAAATAAGTAAATTAATTTAGGAAGATTTGTCCTTTTACCATATTAGCCCTGCCTACTCATGAGTAATAAATATTTTTCCATCTATTTGTATCTGACTTAGTTTGTGTAAAGTGTTATGTAACTGTGTTTCTATAGTTCTTGTGTTTGCTTTGGCAAGTAGTTTCAGTTGATTCTCCAGGATTCTCAAAGTATTGCAGCATACCAAAAAGTGAAAGTATTATTTCCTCATTGCCTATTTTTATTCTTTTTTTTCTGAGGCAATTGAGGTTAAGTGTGATTTGCTCAGGGTCACACAGCTAGGGAATATTAAGTGTCTGAGACCAGATTTGAACTCAGGTCCTCCTGACTTCAGAGCTGGTGCTCTATCCATTGTACCACCTAGCTACCCCTATTTTTATTCTTTTTATTTCTTTTTCTTCTATAATTGCTAAAGCTAACATTCTTAGTACTATATTAAAAAATGGTGGTGATAATGAGCATCCTTTCTTTACTCCTGATTGTATAGGGAAGGCATGTAGGTTAACCCCATTATATATAATGATAGCTAATGGTTTCAGATAGATACTGCTTCTTATTTTAAGGAAAATTTCATTTATTCCTTTGCTCTCTATATTATCTCAAAAGTAATGAGTGCTGTGTTTTGTCAAATAATTTTTCTTTACCTATGGGGATAAACATATGACTTCTGTTGGTTTTAGTATTGATGCTGAGGTTTTCCTAGTATTTAAAGAGACCTGAATTCCTGCTGTAAATCCCACCTGGTAATAGTGATATATCCTGGTGATAAATTGCTATCATCTTTTTGCTATTATTCAATATAATTTTTGACTACATATCCATTAGGAAGTTTGGTTGATAGTTTTCTTTCTCTGTTTTGACTCTTCCTGATTATTGCATCAGCAGCAAATTTTGTCATAAAAAGAATTTGGCAGAACTTGTTCTTTGCCTGTTTTCCATATTCTTTTATATAGCATTGGGATTTTGTTTTCTTTAAATTTTTTTTTAATGAATTTACTTGCAAATCCATCTACGTCTGAAGATTTTGTCTTAGGGAGTTTGGTGATGGCTTATTCAATTTATTTTACTAAGTTGGAGTTATTTAAGTATTTTATTCCCTCTTCTGATAATCTGGATGATTTTTTTTATAAATACAATCTATTTCACTTGGAATTTTAGATTTATTGATTTACCCCTTAAGAAAATAACCCCTAAATGTTGTTTTAATTTTCTGTTCATCGACTGTGAATTCACCTTTTAAATTTTCAATACTAGTAATTTTGATTTCTTTCTTTTTAAAATAAAATTAAATATGTTTATTTATTTTATTGTGTATGTTTTTTTTCCATTAAATCAACTGTTCAGTTATTAGTTCAATAGTTTTTTTTTGTTTTTGTTTTTGTTTTACTTTCAGTTTATCAATCTCCCCTTTGATTTTTAGATTTTCTAATTTGATATTTAATTGTAGATCTTTATTTTTTAACTTTGTTTTAGTTGTATGACCAATTTGTTAATCTCCCCTGTCTCTATTTTATTCATATAAGCTTTTAAAAATTTCACTTAAGAAGTGCTTTGGCTACATACAATGCATTTGGTATGTTGTTCCTTTTCTTGTCATTCTCTTTAATGAAATTATTGTTTGTTTCCATGATTCATTGTAGGAACTACACATTTCTTAGGACTTAATTATTTTGCTTCCATTAAATTTAGGTCTATCTTTGCATGGCCTTTTATTGCATATGATTTTTATTACTTAATAATCTATAGAGGACCTATTTAATATGTCTGCCTTTTAAAATTTGATTGTAAGGTTTTTATGATTTAATATATCATTGTTTGTTTTTGTAAGTACCATTATTTTCATTATATTTTCTCCAGAAGTCTATCATACCTAACTTTTCTTTATATAGATATAGTGTTAATATTACTTAATAATCTATGGTACCTTTTGGTAGTTTTTCTTATTACTTTTAAGTAGATCTATTTATCTTTTTGCTATGTCTGAAATCAGGATTACTATTGTTTTCTTTATTTGAGCTAAAGCAGAATATATTCTGCTTCAATCTTTTATCTCACTTTGTGTGTCTCTCTCTATTTCACATTTGCTTCTTGTAAACATCATTGTAAGGTTTTGTTTATTAAATCCACTCTGTTATCTGTTTTCATTTTTGGGGAAAGCTTACCGCCTTCACATTCATAGTTAGAAATACTAATTGTGTATTCCCCTCCATCCTGTCTCCCCCATTTATACTTTTAGTTATCCTTTTACCCTTTCCCTTCTTACCAATGTTTTGTTTTTAACTACCACCTCTCTCAATTTGTATTTCCTTCTACTCATCCACTTTTCCTTAATTGCAGTGTGTATGTTATTTCCTCTTTGAGGCAAATCTAATGAAAGTAAGCTTTAAATACTTCCTCCCTTCTTCCCCTTTAATTGAAAAAGTCTTTTGCAATGAAATTTATCCTCTTCTATCTCCCTTTTCCACTCCAGTATAATCAATTTTGCCCTTTAAGTTTTTATGTCATCTTATCAAAATCAACTTACATCATGTCCTCTGTCTCTGTATATTCTTTCTAATTGCAACAATAAAGATATAGTTCTCAAGAATTAAAGTAGTAAATTTTATTGAATAAGTTTTTTTTTTCCCTTTCCTGTTTCCCTTTTTATCTTTCTTTTGTGTCATATTTTAAGATCAAATTTTCTATTCAGATCTGGTCTTTTCAACAGTACAATTTAAAATTCCCTTATTTTAATGAATATTCATCTTTTCCCCTGAAATATCATACTTTTTTGCTTAATAATTAATAATTAATTGCAACCCAAGCTCCTTTGCCTAATAGAATACTATGTTCTAAGCTCTTTGATGCTTGAAAGTAAAAACTGCTGTCTTTTGTAATTCTGACTGTAGATCTTTCATCCACAAAACTTTTTCCTGATTACTTGCTGTAGTTTCTCCTTGACCAGATAATTCTCAAATTTGGCTATACTATTTCTTGGTGTTTTAATTTTTGCATCTCTTTCAAGAAGTTATTGGCATGTTCTTTCAATAACAATTTTTCCTTCTGACTCTGGGACAGGGTAGTTTTCCTTGGTCATTTCTTGAAATATTTTGTCTAGGCTTTTAAAAAAAAATCTCTTTTAAATCATGTTTTCAGGTAGTCCAATGATTCTTTTTTTTCTACTAAATTTATTATTTTTAATACACATAGATTTATGAATCATGTTGGGAGAGAACAATCAGAGAAAGGGGGAAAACCATGGAAGAGATTAAAAAACAGAAAAAAAAGTAAACATAGCATTGTTGATTTACATTCAGACTCCTTAGATTTCAATGGATACAGATGGCATTTTCAGTTCAAAGTCAATTGGGATTGCTTTGGATCACTGAACCAATGAGAAGAATCAAATCTTATACTTGATCATTGCACATTCTTGCTGTTACTGTGTACAATATGTTCCTGGTTCTGCTTGTTTCACGAAGTATTAGTTCAAGTAAATCTTTTCAGATCTTTCTATGATCAACATATTTATCATTTTTAATAGAACAGTAATATTCCATTACCATCATATACTGCCACTTGTTCAGCCATTCCCAATTGATGGGCATCTACCCTTTTACCAGTTGATAGCTATCACAAAAAGAGCTACTACAAACATTTCTGCACCTGTGGCTCATTTTTATCTCCTTTATGATTTCATTGAGATGCATATCCACTAATGTCATTGCTGGATCAAAGAGTGTGCACACTTTTATAGCCCTTTAGGCATTGTACCAAATTGCTGTCCAAAATGGTTGTCATTTCACAACTCCACCAACAATGTATTAGTGTCCCCTAAATCTTCCAACATTTTTCATTACTTTTTTGTGTCATTTTAGCCAATCTGAGATGTGTAAAGTGGTACCTCAGTGTTGTTTAAATTTGTATTTCTCTAATCAATAGTGGTATAGAGCATTTTTTCATATAATTATGCATGACTTTAATTTCATCATCTGATAATTGTTCACATCCTTTGACCATTTACTAATTGGGAATGACTTATATTCTTACAAATTTGACACTGTTCTCATATATTTTAGAAATGAGATCTTTATCAGAAACACTGGCTGTAAAGATTTTTTCCCCTTAGCTTTGTACTTCCTTTTCAATCTTGTTTCTGTTGGTTTTGCTTGTTTAAAAATATTTTAGTTTAATGTAATCAAAGTTGTCCATTTTTCTTTTCATGAAGTTCTCTAGTTGTTCTTTGGTCATAAATTCCTCCCTCCTCCAAAGATCTGAGAGGTGAATTATCCCTTGTTGTCCTAAATTATTTACAGTATCATCCTTTATGCCCAAATCATGTGCCCATTTTGACCTTATCTTAATATGGGATGTGAGATGTAGGTCTATGGCAAGTTTCTGACATATTATTTTCCACTTTTCCCAACAATATGTCAAATAGAAAGTTCTTATTCCAGAAGAATTCGAAGGTTTATCAAAACTATATTGCTATAGGCATTGGTTATTGTAGCATGTATATCTAATCTATTCCACTGATCTACCACTCTATTTCTTAGCCAGTGCAAAATGGTTTTGGTGACTACTGCCTTATAATACAGTTTTAGGTTTGGTACTACTAACCACCATCCTTTGCATTTTTCCATTAATTTCCTTGATATTCTTGCCCTTTTGTTCTTCCAGATGAATTTGGTTATATTGTTTAATAATTGTATAAAATAATATTTTGGGACTTTAATTGATAAGGCACCAAGTAAGTAAATCAATTTAGGCAGAATTATCATTTTAATTATATTAGTTTGGCTTACCCAAGAGTAATTGATATTTAGACATGACTTTATTTGTATGAGGAGTATTTTGCAATTGTGTTCATATAATTCTTGGGTTTGTCTTGGCAGGTAGAGAATTAAGTATTTTATTTTGTCTAAAGTAATTTTAAATGGAATTTATCTTTTTATTTCTTGCTGATGGGCATTATCAGTAATATACAGAAAAGTTGATCATTTGTGTGGATTTATTTTATATCCTGCAACTTTTCTAAAGCTATGAATTGTTTCCAGTAGGTTTTTGGATGATTTTCTAGGATTCTCTAAATATATCATATCATCTGCAAAGAGTTATAGTTTTGTTTCCTCATTGCCTATTCTAATTCCTTTAATTTCTTTTTTCTTTTCTTATTGCTAAAACCAACATTTCTAGTACATTGTTGAATAATTGATACTGGGTACTCTTTTTTCATCCCTGAACTTAATGGCTATACTTCCAACGTCTTATCATTACAAATAATGGTTGCTGTAGGCTTTAGATAGATAACTATTATTTTAAGGAAAGCTCCCTTTATCCCTATGCTCTCTAGTATATTTAATAGGAATGTGTGCTATATTCTGTCAAAAGCTTTTTCTGCATCTATTGAAATTAGTGTATGATTTCTGTTTCTTTTGTTATTGATATGGCTGATTATGGTAATAGTTATCCTGATATTGAACTAGCTTTTCATTCCGGCTATAAATCCCACTTGGTCATAGTGTATTATCCTTTTGATATGTAATCTTTGCTAATATTTTATTTAAAATTTTTGAATCAATATTCATTAAGTACATTGGTCTATAATTTTCTTTCTGTGTTTTAGCTCTTCCTGATCTAGGTATCAGTACCATATTTCTGTCATAGAAGGAAATCGGCAATACTCCTTTATTTATTTTTCCAAATAGTTTACATAATATTGGAATTAATTGTTCTTTAAATTTTGTTAGACTTCATTTGTGAATGCATTAGTCCTGCAGAATTTTTTCTCAGTGAGTTCATTAATGACTTATTCAATTTCCTCTTCTAAAATGGAACTATTTTAAGTAATTTATTTTTTCTGTTAATCTGGGAAATTTATATTTTAGTGAATACTAATCTAATTAATTAGATTATCAGACTTTCTGCTATACAGTTGGGCAATATAGATCCTAATATCTTTAATTTCTTTTTTATTGTTGGCAAGTTCACCCTTTTCATTTTTGATGCTGATATATTTTTTCTTTCCTTTTTCTGATGTAATTAGCCAAAGGTTTATCTAATTTGTTTTTTTTTTCAAAAAAATCAATGTTTAGTTTTATTTATTAGTTCATTAGTCTTTTAGTTTCTATTTTATTAATCTCCCCTTTGAGTTTCAGAATTTCTAATCTGGTATTTAATTAGAGATTTTTAATTGGTTCTTTTGTTAGTTTTTTTAGTTGTATTCCTAATTCTCTGATCTCCTCCTTCTCTATTTTATTCATGTAGCTATTTAGAGATAAAAATTTCCCCTAAGAACTACATTGGCTGCACTCCACAGGTTTTGTATGTTGTCTAATTATTGTCATTCGATTGGATGGAATTAAGCCTTGTTTCTGTGATTTGTTGTTTGACTCATTTTTTTAGAATTAGATTATTTCATTTCCAATGAGTTTTTAGTCTTTCTTTAGAGCCCTTTCTCTTTATTGAGTATACTTTTTATTGCATTGTTGTCTGAAAAGAAACTGCCAATTTCTGCCTTTCTATATTTGATTGTGAGATTCTTATGCCACCAATAGATGGTCAATTTTTGTCTAGGTGCTACAAAATGCCAAGAAAAAAGTGAATTTTTTTCTATCCCTATTCAGTTTTCTCCTGACCTCTAACATATCTAGATTATCTATGATTTTATTAACTTCCCTAGTTTCTTTCTTGTTTATTTTGTGATTAAATTGGTCTGATTGTGAGAGAAGAAGGTAAAAGTCCACTGTGAGTACAGTTGTGTTGTCTATTTCTTCTTGTAATTGGCTTAAAATCTTCTCTAGGAATTTGGTTACTGTACTACTTGGTGCATACATATTGAGTGTCATTACTATTTTATTATTTATGGTACCATTTATCAACATGTACTTTTCTTCTTTATCTCTATTAATAAGATCTATTTTTCTTTTATTTTATCTGAAATCATAATTGCTACTTTTCCTTTATTTATTTCAGTTGAAGTCTAATAAAATTTGTTCCAGACTTTTACCTTTACTCTGTGCATGCCTCTCTGTGTTAAATGCTTTTCTTGTAAATAAGATATTTTAGTATTATGTTTTTTAATGACCCTGCTACTTCCTTTCATTTTATGTGAAAGTTCTTCCCCTTCACATTTACAGTTATAATTACCAGTTCTGTGTTTTCCTCCATACTATTTTCTCCCCTGTATATTCTTTTGTTATTTCTTTCTACCTGTCTCTCTTTAGTAGTGTTTTTTTACCCTCCCCACCCATTACATGATCCCCTATCACCCTCCCCCTTTTATTAATAATGTTTTTAACACACTCCACCAACTACCTTATTTTCTACCCCCCTTTCCCCTTCTCTTACCTTTCCCCCCTTACTGTTTCTGCCCTCCCTTCTATCCTGTCCTTTCCTTTTCTTTACTTTTTCTCCTACTACTACTTTGTAGGGTTAGATAAATTTCTAAAACCAACTGAATGATTAAGTTATTCCCTATTAGAGCCAAAACTGATCAGATCAAGTTTCAGACAATGCTCATTTCTTCCCTTTTTTCCCTTGATTGTAATAGGTCTTTTGTGCTTCTTAAAGTGAACAAATTGTTTCATTATATCTTCCCTTTACTATTTTTCCAGTAGACCTTTTTTTCCATTCCTTAATATATTTTTATTTGATATCATCATATCTGAGAACATCCACTATTATGGGCATTTTAGAGCCCCCAAGTTGGGGTGACAAAATATAGTATGCTTTCTAGAGCCTCCTCATCAGGGTGACAAAATAGACTATATGTTTTTTAGAGCTCCCACACTGGAGTGAATTAAAATATGTCTGGCGGATCTCAGAACCAGTTATACTTCAGTATAACTCTGCTTCAAGTAAGAACAGGTAACCACACTCTCCCCCCCCCAGACTTCTCAGAATGGCTGAGAGCCCTTAGGGGAGATGAAGAGCTGAACCAGACATTATCAGCAGGCTCCCTCTGGGCGGAAAATCACTCTCACCCACAGTTCCCCCACTATCTGTGAATCTTTACAATCCACAACCGTACCCTCAGTCTATATGATGCCCTTATACAGATACAGCCCTTGGGAGTTATAGATATCATTTTCTCATCTGAGGATGGAAACAATTTAACCTTTAAATAATAATAATTGTATATACATATATACATATATATATATTCCCCTTGTTTACTTTTCTATGTTTTTCTAGAATCCTGTGTTTTTAGATTAAATTTTCTATTTACTTCTGGGGTTTTTTCAATAAAAATGATCGAAAGTCTCTTACTTCATTGAATTTTCATTGCCTCCCTGAAATAATGATGCTGAATTTGGCTGAGTAGTAATTTTTGTTTATAATCCCAGGTCCTTTGCCTTCTGAATATAGTATTTCAGACTCTCTGATCCTTTATTATAGAACATGCCTGATCCTGGGTAATCCTGACTGTTGCTTTTTGACATCTGAATTGTTTTTCTTTGGCAGTTTGCAGTATTTTTACCTTGAGATTGTAGTTCTAGAGTTTCACAACAGTGTTTCTTGGGGTTTTCCTTATGAGGACCTCTTTTCAAAGGTGATGGGTGAATTATTTCAATGGCTTTTTTCCCCCTTCTGTTTCTAGAATATTGGGCCAGTCTTCCTTAATGATCTTTTGTAAAATGCTATACAAGCTTTTTGTTTGTTTGTTTATGGCCTTCAAGTAGGCCAATAATTTCTAAATTTTCTCTCCTGACTTGCATGAACTGATGCTGAGTGAAATCAGCAGAACCAAAGAGAACATTATACACAGCAACAAGACTATACGATGATCAATTTTGATGGACATGGTTCTCTTCAACAATGATGTGATTCAAACCAGTTGTTCTGCTATGAAGATAGTCATATACATCCAGAGAGAGGCCTGTGGGAACTGAGAGTGAACCACAACACAGTATTTTAATGCTTTCTGTGAATATTTCCATGCATTTTGTTTTTCTTCTTAGGTTGTTTTTTTCTTCTTCTCTTTCTAGATCTGATGTTTCTTGTGCAGTAAGATAACTGTATAGATATGTATACATGTATTGTATTTGTCATATAATTTATCCTATTTAGCATGTATTAGATTACCTGTCATCTAGGGGTGGGGGTGGGGGGAAGGAGGGGAAAAGCTTGGGAAAAAAAAGTTTTCGGAAAGGTCAATGTTGAAAGGTCACTCATATGTTTTGTAAATAAAAAGCTTTATATAAAACTAAATAAATAAATAAATAAATAAATAAATAAATAAATAAATAAATAAATAAATAAATAAATTTTCTCTCCTGGATCTATTTGCCAGGTCCATTATTTTTTTCCAATGAAGCATCTCATATTTTCTTCTATTTTTTCTTTTTCTTTTTTTCTTTTTTTTTTCTTTTCTTTTTCTTTTTCTTTTCTTTTCTTTCTTTTTTTTTGGGGGGGTATTTTTGGCTGCTTCTTGCTATCTCATAATCATTAGTTTCCCTTTATCCTGTTCTAGTTTTTAATATGTGATTTTTCTTCAATTAGGTTTTGGATCTTTTTTTTTTCATTTAATTGATTCTTCTTTTTAAGGAGTAGTTTTTTTTTTTTCTTCAGACAATTTTCCCCCTTCCTTTTCCAAACTTCTGACTCTCTCACTTATACTTCTCATTTCCTTTCTCATTTTTCTTCTACCTCTCTTATTTGCTTTTTAAAGCCTTTTATGTACAGTTCCAAGAAGGCTCATATCATTCTTTTAGATTTCTTCTATGGTCATTCTGTCCTCATCTGAATCTGCATTTTGGCCTACATGGTTATCATAGTAGCTTTCTATGATCAAGATTCTTTTCAGGGTTTTAATTATTTTCTTTCCTTTTCTTTCTTTTTTTTTTTTTTTACTTTTAAGTTTGAATTCTGTTCCTGCAATAAAGGTGAAGCTGTCCGAAACTTCCTGTTCACCTCTCAACCTTGGTTTTGAGCACAGGTGGCCTTTGTGTTTGCAGGAGGTAACTTTGTTTGCTCTATTCAGGAAACACCCTGGTTACCTAGAGTTTGCCTTCTGATATAAGACTAGAAGGTCCCACTGATTTGCCCCTCTCCTGGGCAAAGCCTGAGAGCTAGTTGCTGATTTGCTGTGATTAAGACCCTCTCACCTGTTTTCCCAGAACCTATCAGAGATGGGCTGAACCCCTTTTTTATTCCAGAGGGACTGACTTTTCTCAAAGTTTTTTCAATCTTTCTTGAGTTGTAGTGGTTTATTTCCATCAGACTCTCTTCAGAGGCTTGGCTTCATGTGGTTTTCAAGGGAAATTCTCTTTTTTGGATCTATTTTTCTAGACCAGTTGTTGTTGTTGTTGTTGTTTTCTCAATGAGATATTTTAATTTCCTTATATTTCTTATATTTTTTCATGTTTTAATTTTAGTTTAATATTTCATAATCAGTAATGTCTATTTGCTCATAATCTTAACTTCTATTTGCTCAATTATAACTTTAAGGAAGTATGTTTTTTTTCAATTAGCTTTTGTACCTCCTTTTTCATTTGAGCAACTATATTTTAAAGGAGTTGTTTACTTCAATGTTTTTTTTCCCATTTGACTAATATATTTTTTAAGGAATTATTTTCTTCAATCAATTTTTTTCTTTCCTTTTCTAAGGACTTGATTCATTTCCCCTCCATTTTTCTTCTATCTTTCTTTTTTTTTTATTAAAGCTTTTTATTTGCAAAACACATGTATGGATAATTTTTCAACATTGACCCTGACAAACTTTTGTCCAGAATGGTTGGATCCGTACACAGTTCCACCAACAATATATCAGTGTCCCAGTTTTCCCATCCCCTCCAACATTCGTCATTTTCTTTTCCTGTCATTTAGGCCAATTTGATGGGTGTGTAGTGATCCCTCAGAAATACCTCTGAGTTGTCTTAATTTGCATTTCTCTTATCAATAGTGATTTGGAGCACCTTTTCATATGGCTAGAAATAGTTTTAATTTCATCATGTGAGAATTGTCTGTTCTTATCCTTTGACCATTTTTCAATTGGAGAGTGGTTTGAATTGTTATAAATATGAGACAATGCTCTCTATATTTTAGAAATTAAGCCTTTATCTGATTCCTTAAATGTAAAGATTTCCCAATTTATTGCTTCCCTCTTAATCTTGTCTGTATTAGTTTTGTTTGTACAAAAACTTTTTAACTTAATATGATCAAAATTATCTATCTGGTTTTCAATTAAGAATTCCAGTTCTTCTTTGGAAATAAATCCTTCCTTCTCCACAGGTCTGAGAGGTAAAGTATCCTATGTTCCTCTAATTTGCTTTTAATATCACTCTTTATATCTAAATCATAAAACCATTTAGATCTTATCTTGGTATGTGTTAGGTGTGGGTCAAGCCCTAATTTCTTCCATACTAATTTGAAATTTCCCAGCATTTTTTGTCACATGGTGAGTTCTTATCCCAAAAGCTGTAGTCTTTGGGTTTATCAAACACTAAAGTGCTATAGTTATTTCCTAGTTTGGCCTGTGATCCTATCCTATGTCAATGATCGACTACTCTATTTCTTAGTCAGTGCCAAATGTTTTTGATGACCACTGCTTTATAATATATTTTTAGATCTGATACAGCAAGGCCACCTTCATCAGCCTTTTTTTTCTTTAATTCCCTTTAAATTCTTGACCTTTTTGGGGGGGCGGAGGCAAGATGGTGGACTGCAGACAGCGTTCTCTGTGAGCTCCTGAGATCTTCCCTCAGATCCAGACAAATTGAGCCTCCAAAATGGTTTTGGAGTGAGGGCTCCACCAAACACTTAGACTACAACGCACTTCTATCAACAATCTACTTTGAAAAAACTCCAGAGAATGTTAGCCTCAAAGGAATCGGCCGTTGGCCAAGATCAGACGCCAGAGCGCAGCTGGGGCAGAAGTCAGACAGAGGCAGTTTTTAGGCACCCAGGAAGCCCCTGGGAGACGCCTGGGCCACTTTGCTCTGCTTGCGGGCAGGTGCTTTGGCAGATCTGCCTTTGGTAAAGGGTGGATTAAGAGCACCTGAAAACGTGGTCCTAGTTCGGATTTAGCTGCCCAGCCTCAGACCGGACATCAACTTGGCAAAATGCCCCAGGGCAAATTGAAACTGCTAAAGAATCCCCTGCTGGTGACTGATACCTCAGCTCAAAACCATGAGTAAGAAGCAGAAGAGAGCTCTCACCATAGACAGCTTTTACAGAGAAAAAATAGAGTAGTCCCCAGATCCTGAGATTCTGAAAACAATCCCAGATGAAGCCACAAAGGAAGACTTCCCTTTCAGAAGGCTTACGTGGAAGATTCCATAAAGAGTCTCAAAAGAGAGCTAGAAGAAGAATGGGGAAATAAATTGAGATCAGTGCAACAGAGATATCAAAAACTGGAAAACAGGACTGGTGAATTGGAAAAAGACAACAATTCACTGAAAAACAAAACTGCTAAATTGGAAAAAGAAAAAAATTCACTGAAAAATAAAATTGGTGAATTGGAAAAAGACAACAATTCACTGAAAAACAAAATTGGTGAATTGGAAAAAGACAACAATTCACTGAAAAATAAAACTGGTAAAATGGAAAAAGAATGCATTGAATCAAGAAATTCAACTGCCCAGCTACAAAAGCAGCAAAAAAGATAACTGAAGGAAATAATGCTTTAAAAATTAAAATTTAACAAATAGAAGTAAATGACTCAATAAGACTTCAAGAATCAATCAAACAAAAACAAAAAAAATGAAAAAAATAGAAGAAAATATGAAATGCCTCCTAGGAAAAACAACTGACTTGGAAAACAGATCCAGGAGAAACAATCTAAGGATTATGGGACTCCCTGAAAGCCACAATGAAAAAAAAGAACCTGGATGCTATCTTCCAGGAAATCATGAAAGATAATTGCCCTGATGTTTTAGAATCAGAAGGCAAAATTGGCATTGAAAGAATTTACCGATCACCACCTGAAAGAGACCCCAAAATTAAAACCCCAAGGAATATCGTGGCTGAATTTCAGGACTATTGCACCAAGGAAAGGATACTACAAGCAGCTAGAAAGAAAGAGTTCAAATACTGAGGAACTGTAATTAGAATTACACAAGATCTGTCAGCTTCCACGTTAAAGGATCGAAGGGCCTGGAATCAGATATTCTGAAAGGCAAAAGAACTTGGATTACAGCCAAGAGTAAGTTTTCCAGCTAGAATAAGCATCATCTCCCAGGGAAGAAGATGGTCATTCAATGATACAGGAGAATTTCACCTATTTCTAATGAAAAGACCAGATCTGAACAAAAAATTTGACCTCCAAATACAGAACTCAAGACAAGCATAAAAAGGTAAAAAAGAAAGAACTATTGAGATCTATATTTCTACTATACGTATCCTTAAAGAATGGCAGTATAATTTGATTTTTCTCTGAAAATCATGGAAAAGAAATAAGAGGTGGAAGGGATACCATACTGAAAAGAAAAGGGGGGGAGGATGTAAAATAAAGTAAAAATAAAGGAGGTAAAATAAGGCAAAATCTCATAAAGAGACATAGAAGTTCTAATATAATTGAGGGAAAGTAGGGAGGGTGATGAGTATTGTGTAAACCTTACTCTCATTAGATTGGACTCTAAGAGAGTATATCAGACACACTGGGCTTCAAAGAAAGGCCTGACCCTTCTTGTGGGAAGGTGGGAAGGAAAGGAGAAAAGGAAAGGGATAAACTAATAGAAGGATTAGGGGAAAGGTATAATGGGGAGGGAGGGACTCTAAAGGGGGGAGGATTATTGGTGGGAGATGGTTATCAAAAACAAAGTACTGGGGAAGAGTAAAGGGAAAGAGGGGAAAGGGAAGAGAAAATCATAACTCTGGGTAAATAAGATGGCAGGGAATACAAATATAGTTATTTTAACTGTGAATGTGAATGGGATGAACTCTCCCATAAAACGGAAGCAGGTAGCAGACTGGATTAAAAGCCAAAATCGTACAATATGTTGTTTACAAGAAACACATCTAAAACAGAGAGATACATACAGAGTGAAGGTAAAGGGCTGGAGCAGAATCTTTTATCTTCAAGTGAACAAAAAAAGGCAGGGGTAGCAATCCTTATCTCAGATCAAGTAAAACCACAAATAGATCTAATTAAAAGAGATAAGGAAGGAAACTATATTTTACTAAAGGGTATCATAGACAATGAAGCAGTATCAATACTAAACATATATGCACCAAGTGGTATAGCATGGAAATTCCTAGAGGAGAAACTAACAGAGATGCAAGGAGAAATAGACAGTACAACTATACCTGTGGGGGATCTCAACCTTGCTCTCTCAGAATTAGATAAATCAAACCACAAAATAAATAAGAAAGAAGTTAGGGAGATAAACAAAATGTTAGATAAGTTAGGTATGACAGATCTCTGGAGGAAATTGAATGGTGATAGAAGGGAGTATACTTTTTTCTCAGGGGCTCATGGAACTTATACGAAAATTGATCATGTGTTAGGGCATAAAAACCTCAAAATCAAATGCAGAAAAGCAGAAATAGTACATGTATCCTTTTCAGATCATGATGCAATAAAACTCACATGTAATATAAGGCCAGGAGAAAATAGACCAAAAGTTAATTAGAAATTAAATAATCTAATCATGAAGAATGAATGGGTAAGAGAGCAAATTATAGACACAATCGATAATTTTATCGAGAACGACAATAATGAGACAACATACCAAAATTTGTGGGATATGGCCAAAGTGGTTATAAGGGGTAACTTTATATCTCTAGATGCTTATTTGCATAAAATAGAGAAAGAGAAGATCAATGAATTAGGGTTACAATTAAAAAAACTAGAAAAAGAGCAAATTAAAAACCCTCAATTAAATACCAAATTGGAAATTCTGAAAATAAAAGGTGACATTAATAAAATTGAAAATAAGAAAACTATTGAATTAATAAATAAAACTAAGAGTTGGTTTTATGAAAAAACCAACAAAATAGATAAGTCTTTAGTTAATTTGATCGGAAAAAGGAAAGACGAAAATCAAATTGTTAATCTCAAAAATGATAAGGCAGAACTTTCCTCCAATGAAGAGGAAATTAGAGTAATAATTAGGAGTTTCTTTGCCCAACTTTATGCCAATAAATTTGATAATCTAAATGAAATGGAGGAATATCTACAAAAATATAGATT
>JAJPUD010007998.1:35177-61609 GCA_023553655.1 Myrmecobius fasciatus
AAAAACCCTCAATTAAATACCAAATTGGAAATTCTGAAAATAAAAGGTGACATTAATAAAATTGAAAATAAGAAAACTATTGAATTAATAAATAAAACTAAGAGTTGGTTTTATGAAAAAACCAACAAAATAGATAAGTCTTTAGTTAATTTGATCGGAAAAAGGAAAGACGAAAATCAAATTGTTAATCTCAAAAATGATAAGGCAGAACTTTCCTCCAATGAAGAGGAAATTAGAGTAATAATTAGGAGTTTCTTTGCCCAACTTTATGCCAATAAATTTGATAATCTAAATGAAATGGAGGAATATCTACAAAAATATAGATTGCCCAGATTAACAGAAGAGGAAATAAATTATTTAAATAGCCCCATTTTAGAAAAAAAAAAATAGAACAAGCTATTAATCAACTCCCTAAGAAAAAATCTCCAGGGCCAGATGGTTTTACATGTGAATTCTACCAAACATTCAAAGAACAATTAATTCCAATACTATACAAACTATTTGAAAAAATAGGGACAGAAGGTATACTACCAAATTCCTTCTATGATGCAGATATGGTGCTGATAGCTAAACCAGGTAGGGTGAAAACAAAGAAAGAAAACTATAGACCCATTTCCCTAATGAATACTGATGCAAAAATTTTAAATAAGATTTTAGCAACAAGATTACAGAAAGTTAATACATCTTGACCAAGTAGGATTTATACCAGGAATGCAGGGCTGGTTCAATATCAGGAAAACTATAAGCATAATCAATTATATTAATAACCAAACTAACAAAAACCATATGATTATCTCCATAGATGCCGAAAAAGCATTTGATAAAATCTAACATCCATTTCTATTAAAAACACTAGAGAGTATAGGAATAAATGGGCTTTTCCTTAAAATGATTATTACCATCTACTTAAAACCATCAGCAAGCATTATATGTAATGGAGACAAACTAGAACCATTCCCAATAAGATCAGGAGTGAAACAAGGCTGCCCACTGTCACCATTATTATTTAATACTGTATTAGAAATGTTAGCTTTGGCAATAAGAGAAGAAAAAGAGATAAAAGGAATTAGAGTAGGTAATATAGAAACCAAATTATTACTCTTTGCAGATGACATGATGGTATACTTAGAGAACCCTAGAGACTCAACTGAAAAACTACTAGAAACAATTCACAACTTTAGTAAAGTTGCAGGATTCAAAATAAATCCACATAAATCATCAGCATTCTTATATATTACCAACAAAGCTCAGCAGCAAGAGATAGAAAAAGAAATTCCATTCAGAATAACAGATGATAGCATAAAATATTTGGGAATCTATCTGCCAAGAAAATGTCAGAAACTATACAAACTAAACTACAAAACACTTTCCACACAAATAAAATCAGACCTAATCAATTGGAAAAACATTAAGTGCTCATGGGTAGGCCGAGCAAATATAATAAAAATGACAATACTACCCAAACTAATTTACTTATTTAGCACCATACCAATGAAACTTCCAAGAAATTATTTTACATATCTAGAAAAAATAGGAGCAAAGTTCATTTGGAAGAATAAAAGGTCAAGAATTTCAAGGGAATTAATGAACAAAAAGACAGATGAAGGTGGCCTTGCTGTACCAGATCTAAAAGTATATTATAAAACAGCGGTCATCAAAACCATTTGGTACTGGCTGAGAAATAGAGCAGCTGATCAGTGGCATAGGATAGGATATCAGGACAAACTGGGTAATAATGTTAGCAATTTAGTGTTTGATAAACCCAAAGACCCCAGCTTTGGGGATAAGTACTCACTATTCGGCAAAAACTGCTTGGAAACTTGGAAACTAGTGTGGAAGAAATCAAGGCTGGACCCACACCTAACACCACACACCAAGATAAGATCTAAATGGGTTCATGATCTAGATATAAAGAGTGATATTTAACCAAATTAGAGGAACATAGGATAGTTTACCTCTGAGACCTGTGGAGATGGAATAAATTTATGACCAAAGAAGATCTGGAATTCTTAATTGAACAGCAGATAGATAATTTTGATTATATTAAGTAAAAAAGTTTCTGTACAAACAAAACTAATGCAGACAAGATTAGGAGGGAAGCATCAAATTGGGAAATCATCTTTACATTTAAGGGTTCTGATAATGGTGTCATCTCTAAGATATATAGAGAATTGTCTCATATTCATAAGAATTCAAGCCATTCTCCAATTGATAAATGGGCAAATGATATGAACAGACAATTTTCAGAGGATGAAATTAAAACTATTTATAATCATGAAAAGGTGCTCCAAATCAGTATTGATCAGAGAAATGCAAATTAAGACAACTCTGAGGTACCACTACACACCTGTCAGATTGGCTAAAATGACAGAAAATGATAATGATGAATGTTGGAGGGGATGTGGGAAAGCTGGGACACTGATGCATTGTTGGTGGAGCTGTGAACGGATCCAACCATTCTGGAGAGCAATTTGGAGCTATGCTCAAAAAGTTATCAAACTGTGCATACCCTTTGACCCAGCAGTGTTTCTATTGGGCCTATATCCCAAAGAAATCATAAAAGAAAGAAAGGGCCCCACATGTGCAAGAATGTTTGTGGCAGCCCTTTTTGTAGTGGCTAGAAACTGGAAACCGAATGGATGCCCATCAATTGGAGAGTGGCTAAATAAATTATGGTATATGAATGTTATGGAATATTATTGCTCTGTAAGAAACCACCAGCAGGATGATTTCAGAGAGGCCTGGAGAGACTTGCATGAACTAATGTTCAGTGAAGTGAGCAGAACCAGGAGATCATTATACACGGCAACAACAATAGTATATGAGGATCAGTTCTAATGGACATGACTCTCTTCAACAATGAAATGCTTCAAACCAATCCCAATTGTTCGGTGAAGAAAGCCATATTCACCCAGAGAGAGGGATGGGAAATGTGGTCCACTACATAACATTTTCATGTTCTCTATTGAGGTTTGCTTGCATGTATTTCCTTTATCAGGTTATTCTTTCTTGTAGATATGATTTCTCCTGCACAAAAAATGATGCAATAACTATACATATATTCGATTTCTTAAGTATTCTAACATAATTATCATGTAGTGGATATCCTGCCATCTAGGGGAGGGGTGGGGAGTAGGGGGGGAAATTTGTAACAGAAAGCTTTGTAAGGGTTAATGTTTAGGAATTACCCATACATATGTTTTGCAAATAAAACGTATTAATAAAATAAAAAAGAGACTGTTAACATTGTTCCATTCCATCTGTTTCTGGATTCTGTAAGTCCATAATTTTTAGAGGCTTGATTTAATGTTGTTTCTGAGCAAAACTGCAGATAGCTCAAAAAACTTTCTGGCTTTTCTCTGCCCTCTAGTCATTGCTTCCTAAGTACCTTGTTTCTACAAAAAAATCATTGTAGATTCCCTTTTTGCTTTTTCTTTAGTTACAATTTCAAATTTATCCTCATTACAACTTATAAGTCTTGATCCCAAGAGTTTTGCTAAAAGATTCCTTGTAAAGAATGATTACAGACATGTATCACCATACTCCACAAAGTAAAAATTAAAAAGAAACAAGCAGATTTACAGCAATATTGAACAATGGGTCACATTTTTATTATTTTCTAGTAGATTTTAATAATTATGTACAAGCATAGGATTCCATTTTTTTTGTTTATTGATTATGGAAAAAACATTTGAAATACTTATAATTATTCAATAGGAATATTTCTTTTCAATTATTTATTCAATAGAAAAATTTATTATCAATATTCAATAGTAAAGTCCTATTCAAATGCCTTTTCTTGGTGAGTAGGTTAACATTGACTTCTCAAAGGCAATATCAAAGAGATGACAACTATGTCAAGGGTTGGGCAATTAGGTCCAGGTCTGGGGTTCTCAATGGTTTATTATTTACCTTTTACAAAAGGCAGATCTGCCAAAACACTTTCTTGCAACCAGGGCAGAGTGACCCAAGAGGCTCACAGGAACTTCCCAGATGACTAGAAACTGCCACACTCTGAGTCCCAGTCCAGCTTCCTGCCCTGTCTCCCTAAGCTGCCATCTGAGCTCAGCAAACTGTCCCCATTCCCAACTGGAACAGACCTATTCTGAAGCTGCTCCAAGGTAATGCCTTCTGGCAATGTGTTGTACTCCAAATATTTGGGGATGCCTTGACTCCAAAATCAGTTCAAAGGCTTAATCTGCTGTTGGTTTGAGAGAAAGGTCAGAGAAGGTCACAGAGAGTTCTGTCTGCACTCCATCATCTTAGTTCTACCCCCTAGTGATTTTTTTTTTAGGGGAATGAGAAATTTTATGTAAAGAAACGATATTGTTCATCACCTCTCATTGTCTTTCAGAGTTGAGAAGTGCTATATTAAGCTGTGTTATTCCTCTTAAACTGTTCCAGAAAGGAATTTGACAATTTATATATCTGGATTCTACTGAATAAATCAGTGTAGATAAAGCTTTTTATACTTTAGGGGAACATGACCAAGACTTTCCTAATCTTAATGGAACTTGCATTATTGGCCCTGAAGTAATATAGGAAACTGCTTCTTTCCTGTTATGCTAATGCCTCCTTAAATGAGAACACTGGGCTTCCTGTTCAATTAGTTTCATTAATGAATTAATAAAATTATCCCATTAAAATTCAGACTTTTTAATTTCTGTCTTCTTAGCCCAATGAATTTTAACATGGTAATTTACTGCTATAATTGTCAGTCCTTATTAAGCAGTTGTCACCATCATTGTTCTACATGTGTCTCATCTGTCAGCTAATATGTTACTACTATTTCTACAATTCTGGTAGGAACGGAATAAGTTGTTATATGTTATGCATATAATAGCATATGTACCTTTAAATGTAATAATAATGCCCTCTTTATTATTTCTTCCTTTTTGACTTTGAACTTTGAAAAAATTTTTAACCACTATGAGCATAAAAGTAGTTGACTATAAAATATGATTATAATATTTTTTATATTTTCACTACTTAACTCAAAGATTTGTTGTTAAGAAAGTAATTGTAGAATATATAGTTCTATGGATTATAACACTATGACAGTAAATTCATTGTTACTGTTAATGAATGGATTAATTATTATTATCTCATTTCTCTCATTTTTTCCTATGAAATTCAAAACAGAAAGGTCTGAAGATGAGTTGCTATCTTGATGTAATTATATAGTTGATATTTTATGGTCTAATTTGCAAGTTGTTTTTTTCGTACTTAAAGGAGAGTATGATCATGTAAACTTATCTTTCATGGATTTATTAAAAGCATCATTATGAAACTATAATAGCACATATGATAAGTATGAAATGTATTTTATCCTCTTTCTACATAATTTCCCTTCATACTAAGTCTCTAAACATTTAATATTTACCTTTTTTTAGTTTGTAGTTTAAAAGGATCTGATGTGACACAAACTTTCAAAATATTTTTTCATAACATTTTGTCTCACCAGTCATGATTAATTTAATATTCTGAATTTGTATCTCTAGTATCAAACATATCTTAAGTGTTCAATATATATTTGTCAATTCCTGACACAACCATTCATGAGGTGCTTCTTTCAATTGATCTATTAACAAATATTTATTAAACACCTAGTGTATCCCAGGCAATGTGCTAGGTGCTGAGTTTATACATACATAAAAACATGATAGTCTTTATTTTTAAGGAGCTTCACATTCACTTGGGGAGAGACAATAAGTGTATATATAATTATATACAGAATGAATAGGAAAAAATTTCAAGTTAGGGAGGGATGGTATTTCCAGTTGTTTCAGGAGTGATTAATAGGGTTCTCTTTTAATGTATTGTTGATTGGATTCATGCATATGTGTACCTCTAGCTTTTTAATTATTTTCTTTGATCTTAGCTGAAGCTAAATAATTTTTGACTACATCATATGGATCCAGTGATTCCTTAGCATATTGTTAGGCCAATTAACTTCTTTGTAAAAGGAATCATTTGTTATAAAATTACTTTTGTGATTGTTAAGCAGTTTATTTTATCCAGTGAGAAGAATCATCAATTCTGTTATTCCATCTGGATGGGAAATTTTTAATTTTTCTACAACTTTATAATAACATCACTATAATATGGGATAATTAAGCATATTTTATTAACATTTTATAATAGTTTTATTAGAAAATCATTATTAGTCCATTGAATTCTCCTTTTTTCTATAGAGTTCAGATATAATGGTTCTGGGACAAATAATTATCTTGCCATTATTTGTAATATTCCTTGTTTGGAGGACTAAGAAAGCCTGTTTTAAGATTTTTTTGCATTTGATTACTATTATGATTTAATGTTATTTTTTTTTTGCTGAGGCAATTGGGATTAAGTGACTTGCCCAGGGTAACACAGCTAGGAATTATTAAGTGTCTGAGACCAGATTTGAACTCAGGTCTTTCTGACTTCAGGGCTGGGGCTCTAGTTACTGCACTGCCTAGCTGTCCCCTAATGCCATCTTTTTAAGGAGCATTGAAATTGTCCTTGTTACAGCTGTTATAGCAGACAGGACAAAATGGATCATATATACCTCATTCTGTTTCCAGATGATTTCTGTCTTTCAACCTATTTTCTCCTTTTGTATCCATCATTTCCCTTGTTTATGTTGATAACTAGATATCTATTCAGACAATTGTTTGATAATTAATTGTTGACCTAGTATTGGCTAAGCATATGAAATTATCATGCACATAGAGCCTTTTGATTGTTAAAAATGATTTCCCAATTTGATGCTTCCCTCCTAATCTTGGCTATGAAGAACTTCAAATGCAAAACAAAACTATTTTTTATCTCTTTCTGCAGGCAATAGGAAA
This sequence comes from Myrmecobius fasciatus, assembly GCA_023553655.1. Taxonomy (NCBI): domain Eukaryota; kingdom Metazoa; phylum Chordata; class Mammalia; order Dasyuromorphia; family Myrmecobiidae; genus Myrmecobius; species Myrmecobius fasciatus. The sequence continues at coordinate 42,011 of JAJPUD010007998.1, forward strand.
TTACTAGAGTAAACAGAGTAAGGGAATGATATGATGAGAAAATAATTTTAAAATAATTACTTTAGTGCCTGAAAAGAGAATGAACTAGAGTGGGGAAAGACCAGAATCACACAGATCCATCAGGAAGCTGTTGCAATAACCCAGGCATGAAGATGAAACCTACATTGGCAATATCAGAGGAGAAAAGGGATAATGTTTGACAAATGTAAAGATAAAATTGACATATTATGGTACCAACTTTGATATGGGGGTGAGAGATAGTAAGAAATCAAGAACGACTCCTAGGTTATAAGAAATTAGTAGAACTGTGTTGCCCTCGATAAAACAATGTCAGTGGAAACAACTAAAATCACAAATTTAACATGAATGCTGTAAAATTATCCTGACCCCAACATGACCCCAATAAGAAATAAGAACATATATAATATCTCAAACTTGTTTGTAGAAATGGAATGAGCAGCATGATTTTTTTAGCATTTTTTTAGCCTTTTTAAAAGCTTTTTTTAGCCTTTTTTTAAAGCATCACATGGCTTTACAACTTTTTTTTGATATGTTATTTAATTTTGTTAAGCTTGTTTTCCTCTTCCTTTTTTTTTTTCTATTTTATCAGTAATGGCTTTCTGAAAAGGAACAGGAGGAGGGCTAGAGGGGGAAATACAGGTGATCTACAAATACAAACATCAATAAAAGTTAATCTTTTAAAAAATATTTTGGACCATTTGTTTATTAGTGATCAAAACCTCTGTAAAATAGTCTTAGAGAAGAGTCTGGGTCACTTAAAATTTAAATGATTAGGCCATAGACATAAAATTGATTTTAACTAAGGGTGAATCTTTCTGAACCTAACTGCCAGTTCTCTATCCACTACTCTGTCTTGCCTCTTTCATATTTTATTGGAATGGGGGCAATGAAAAATGTGTAAACTCCAAAGGCTTACCAAAAATTTTATCCACTTTAAATAAAATATTCACAACTATAAATAACTTGATCTGTTGTATGTATCCTATGAGAAGACAAGATTTTTTATACAGACCCTTTTATGAAGTACCACTTGAATTCTCCCATTCCTTCTTTTAGGTGATAATATGGATGGTAAAAAATAGTTTCCACTATTAATTTTATTTTCTCTATTTTACCTGTCACCATGTCATTTCATGCATCATTGCATTTTACTATGAAATTCAACCATCCCTTCTATCTTTTGTCCTTGCTTCAGGAGGAATAAATCATATAAACCTGGAGTCATGCCAGCATCTGTTAAAAGGACACACTGGGTCAATGTTTGGTGGATGAAAACTGTGACAGAAACATTGGTGCTCCTTATGAAGTTACATACTGTGTATTATCCCTGCATCTTGATACTTTTTTCTTTGGATTAAAGGCATTTGAGTACTTTGTTGATTTGAAATATCCTTTTCTTGTCATTTAACTTACAGAACTTGGGTATTGCCTTTGTTCTGCCAACTTCAAACCTGCATAGATGTGAGATGAGCTCTGGTACCGTAATGACTAATTTTAACAATGAACCCTGGGTGGGTTAAATATAGGAAGCAGCAGGCCATTAGATATAATCAGTATCAGTGGGTACAGTATCAGCATGGAAAATAGCTAACAGATAAGGTTATTATAAGCATCACAGCTTGAGGGAGAGAAAAAAAAATAAAAGGATGTAATGTTTTGACTGGTGGAACTTCTTTTGAAAATGCCTACGGAATGAACTAAATTAGTTGAGACTGTATCTCTGGGTAAGCATATACAGAGTTTAAAAGCTTATTATGAATAATATAAACACATATATGATATGATATATAAAATTTTATAACATAGCATGATAGTATAAGATATGATATATGTTAGGATATTCAGGGCAACAGCTATATACTGACTTGCTTAGAGGCACTGGGAAATTAAATTAAATGCCTTTTGTTTGTAATCAATATTTATGAGGAATTCCAACTAAAAGCTGACTCTTCCTTTCTTCCTCTCTACACCACACATTCTATTTTTGTAATTGTGGGTTTTTATTCACACACATATAACTTCCTAAGGACTTTGATTTAAGCTATTCTCTATAAGAAGAATTAATAAAGGTAGAAAAATGTAATAACTGTATCTTGTCAGTTACCTTTCTGTAGCATATTTTAATCCCTAATTTTCTTAAAAGCTCAACTCAAGTCCCAATTTATAGGCCAAATTTTTCATGCTGCTCTAAGCTACTTGTTCATTTTCCTCAAAAACAACTCTATATCCATGCTCTATGTATATCTATACACGTACATATTGCTTCTCTTGGATAAAATTTTTTTAACTGCTCAATGCAGTGACTAGCACATAGTTAAGTTTTTAATACATTTTACTAGCTTGAAAATAGTCATCTTATTAAAGAATGGTCTCTATGGATGCCCCATGAAAAACTTCTCATATTTTCCACTAAAGTAATGGTTCTCACCTTTAAAAAATGTCATGGACCCCTTTGGCTGTCTCACAAAGCTTATGAATAAAACAAAATTATTTTACTGAGTCTTGGAATACTTATATAAAAAAAGGATCTAATCCTTTCAAGAAATCTGTTTAGAAATGTGATTCAGTTCACTAAAAAAGTCTTTGTGTGACTAGTGGACATCAGCTGGATAAGTTGAATTTAATTCTGTATTTCCATTTTGAAAAAACTTATTTCAGAGCCATGTAGTTGAGATCTAGCTGTTAGGTACTTGAAACTCTGGTTAAAATAGTGAAAACTAATTAAAGATATTTCATCTTTGTAGAATACATACAAATGTTAGGGAAGAAAACAGTACTATCCTTCTTGAAGAATGGAAAATTATACAAAATGGGTGCTAAACAAGTATGTTCATGATTAGATTATAAATAGAAGTACCTGACAAATGTGGGGCCAGGAATTATTTTTTTAAAAATGGAAACTACTCTTGAGTTACAAAGAAAAAGAAAAATGTTCTAGGTATATAACAAATATTTAGATAAGTGAAACTTATGACAGCAGGACAAGTACTTGATTTTTTTCTTTGTAGCTCACATATCTTTAATTATTGTTCTAACTGGGACTGACAATTTATCAAGTTTGAGCATTAAGAGACGATTGATTCATTTGCTGTTTTCTCATTAATTATACATGGTGACCCAAAGACATTAGTGATATTTTAGGCTTAAGAACTTTGAGTTATTGTGCATTTTATCTGTTTGTGTATGAAAAAAGAAAAAAAAGAGAGAAAGGCAGGGAGAGAAGAAGGAAGGAAAAGAGAGAGAGAGAGAGAGAGAGAGAGAGAGAGAAAGAGAGAGGAGAGGAAAGGAGAGAGGAGAGAGAAAAAAAGAAAATGAGCTCCACATCACAACCTTTCTTTCCTCATCCAAAATAGTTAACTACTCCAGATCTTTGCCATGAGTAGTTAGCTATTTCAGATGAGGAAAGCAATTAAAAAAGTGTTAAGTGACTTGCCCAGAGTCACATAGACACTCAGTTTGTGAGTCCAGATTTGAACATCAGATTGAATATTAATCTCAGCACTCCATTCAATGCACCATTTACCTTCCCTGTTCTTGATGTACACTCATGCCAAATAAGAATTTTTGACAAATGTACAGTGATCCTTTCCACATAGTGGTTTTATCCATCATGATTTTGATATAATGTGGGTTGAATAAGATTAAATGGGAATTTGAGGGGAATTTGTTGAAGTTACATATGAAAAATGACCAACAATGTAGAAGTTAAGAAACTCAAAAATGCATAAAATATGTGTATAGTATGGCAAAATATAAATATACCTATATAAAAAGCTATATAAATAGCTTTTAATACCATAGATACATACAATTCTTCTATGCATTTCCCAGATCATGGGGGTGCCATGGCCCTAATACCTGTAATATGGAAAGTATAACTATAAAGAACAGATAACAATTAGAGTAATATACTCATTTAATTTCAATTTAGGAAATATTTCACATTGAGCTACATGGCAATGCATGTTGGAAATAAAAACACAAGAAACATTCGCTACCCTCAAAAAATTTATTGACAACATGAGGATAATAACTTTTACAAAAATATGTAAAGACTAAAACATTTTTAGGTGAGGAAGTACAGTGAGAACTTAGAGGATCAAGGAAAAAGCAGCACTTGATTTACTTCTTGAAGGACAGTAAGGTATTTTATTTTATATATTTTTAAATAGCAAGTTTATTTTAAATTTAATTTCAATTTATTATTGTAATAATATTTATTTTATTTCCATTACATACAAAGATAGCTTTCAGCATTCACCCTTGCAAAACCTTGTGCTTAAACTTTTCTCCCTCCTTTTCCCCAAACTCCCACCCATAGACAGCAATTAATCCAATATATGTTAAATGTGTGCAGATCTTCTATATGTATTTCCACATTTATCATGTTGTATGAGAAAAATCAGATCAAAGAGGGAAAAAAACTGAGAAAGGAAAAAAGCAAACAATAACAAAAAAGTTAAAATACTATGTTATGATGATTCACAGTCCTCTCTCTAGATACAAATGGCTCTCTCCATCATAAATCCATTAAAATTAGCCTGAATCACCTCATTATTGAAAAGAGTCATGTCCATTAGAACTGATCAATCTATAACCTTGTTGTTGCCACATACAATGTTCTCTTGGTTCTACTCACTTCTCTTAGCATCATTTCATATAAGTCTCTTCAGGCCTTTCTGAAATCATCCTGCTGATTGCTTCTCATAAAACAGTAATGTTACATTATATTCATATGGCATAACTGATTCAGCCATTTTTCAACTGATGGGCATCTACTCAGTTTCCAGTTCCTTGCCACTAAAAAAATGGTTGCTACAAATATTTTTTGTGCATGTGAGTCCTTTTCTCTTTTTTCTGATCTCTTTGGGATGCAGACTCACAAGAGATAACTGTTGAATCAAAGTTTGATACCCTTTCCAGCATAGCTCCAAATTGTTCTCCAAAATGGGTGGATCAGTTCACAATTCAACCAACAATGTAATAGTGTCCCCATTTTCCTACATCCCCTCCAATATTCATCATTATCTTTTCCTATCATCTTAGCCATTCTGAGAGAAGTGTAATGGTATCTCAGAGCTGTCCTAATTTTCATTTTCTAGTCAATATAGATTTAGAGCATTTTTATATGACTAGAAATGGCTTCAATTGAAAATTGTTCATATCCATTGACCATTTATCAGGGAATGGCTTTTATTATTATAAATTTTAGTCATTTCTTTTTATATTTTAGAAATGGGGAATTTAAAAGAGCCCTTTGATGTAAAAATTTTCCCAGTTTTCTGCTTTTTTCTAAACTTAGCTGTATTGATTATGCTTATACAAAACCTTTTTAATTTAATGTAATCAAAATAATCAATTTTGTATTTCATGTTCTCTAGCTTTTATTGGCAACCAATTCCTATATTCCTCAGAGATCTGAGAGGTAGACTATTCCTTGTTCTCCTAATGTGCTTATAGTATCAATCTTTATATATAAATCATGAACCCATTTTTACCTTATTTTGGTATAGAGATTTATGTGTTGGTCAATGCCTAGTTTCTGCTATACTATTTTTTTTAAATTTTTCCAACAATATTAGTCAAATAATGACTTCTTAATTTAAAACCTGAAACATTTGGGTTCATCATTCACTAGATTACTGTAGTCTCTGACAATTGTATATTGTGAATCTAACTTATTCCACTGATCAACTACTCTATTTCTTAGCCAGTATCAAATGGTTTCAATGACAGTCAACCCGTGGCCTTTTTTTCTTTTTGTTTTTCAGGTTTTCTGACTATATAAAGGCCTTAGATGAGATGAAAATCAAGGACTACATTGCTTATGATGAGATGTAAAACATCAGACCTACCATGAATTTGGGATTTAAACTCAAAACCTTTTACTACTAATGCAACATCACTTTACTCCTCATTTTATCGACCATGTATTTATGTCACTGGCACTATCCCTGAATGTAGTGTTCAATAAATAATTTTGGATGAGTAGAACAAATAATGTCCTAAATACTTAGCAATTAAAATAATTTTCTAATTTAAAAACTGAAAATACAGTATAATGATAGAACTGATATCAAAGATATGGAGTCTTATTTGGAATCAAGTTGGATTTAGGTCCTGTGATATATACAAGCATTTTATTTTGGGATACATTCAAACACTATCATTTTCAAAGGAGTTGCCAATATAAAATAGTTATATAAAGTTTTCTTATTTTGGAGTTCTCTAAATCAATGAAATCTCAGTTTGTCTCTGGTTCTATACATGATAAAAGCTTTTTTAAATATACATAAATATATATATATTTGTGTGTACAAAGTGCTTTCATATACTGTTTTCACATATGATTATCATAGATTATATAGTCATATATCATGTGATTATATAATATGTATTATATGATATCATATTCATTTAGGTGATTATTTATCTATGTATAAATGATCTATGGTAAGTAAGGTTATGATAGTCCTTCATTGTGAGGCCATTTAGGCAGTACATTTAACAAACGAAGAAATGGAAACAAAGTGATCAAGTGATTTTTCATCATATAGTTTTGTTGCTGTGTATAATGATCTCCTGGTTCTGCTCATTTCACTCAGCATCAGTTCATGCAAGTCTCTCCAGGCCTCTCTGAAATCATCCTGCTGGCCATTTCTTACCAAACAATAATATTCCATGACATTCATATACCACAATTTATTCAGCCATTCTCCAATTGATGGGCATCCTTTCAGTTTCCAGTTTCTTGCCAATATAAAAAGGGCTGCCACAAATATTTTTGCACATGTGGGGCCCTTTCCTTCCTTTATGATCTCTTTGGGATATAGACCTAATAGAAACACTGCTGGGTCAAATGGTATACACAGTTTGATAACTTTTTGAGCATAGTTCCAGATTGCTCTCTAGAATGATTGGATCTGTTCACAGTTCCACCAACAATGTATCAGTGTTCCAGTTTTCCCACATCCCCTCCAGCATTCATCATTATCTTTTCCTGCCATCTTAACCAATCTGACAGGTGTGTAGTGGTATCTCAGAGTTGTTTTAATTTGCATTTCCCTGATCAATAGTGATTTGGAGCACCTTTTCATGTGACTAGAAATAGTTTCAATTTCTTCATCTGAAAATTGTTTATATCTTTTGACCATTTATCAATTGGAGAATGGCTTAAATTCTTATATATTTGAGTCAATTCTCTATATATTTTAGAAATGAGGCCTTTATCAGAACCTTTGAATGTAAAAATATTTCCCCAGTTTACTGATACCTTCTACTCTTGTCTGCATTCATTTTGTTTGTACAAAAACTTTTTAACTTGATATAGTCAAAATTATCTATTTTGTGATTAATGATGATCTTTAGTTCTTCTTTGGAAAACCTATTATAATTGAGGAAAAGAAGAGGGGGATGAGCATTGTATTAATCTTAATCTCATAAGATTTGGCTCTGAGAGAATAACAGACAAATTTGGTATCACAAAGAAACTTGTGCTGACTTATAAGGACATAGGAGGGAAAGGGGGGAAAGAAAGGGAAAGACTAATAAAAGGGAAAACAGAAGAATTAGGGGAAAGGTGTAAAAAGGAGATGGGGCCCTTAAGGGGAAGGATTGTTTGAGGGAAGTTATTATGAAAAGCAAAATAGTAATGAGGAGGGAAAGGGGATAGGAAAGAGAAAAGCATAACCTAGGGTAAATAAGATGGCAGGAAATATAGAATTATTTAGTTGTTGTAACTGTGAATGTGAATGGAATAAACACTTCTATAAAGCAGAAGCAGATAGCAGACTGAATTAAAAGCTAGAATCCAACAATGTGCTGTTTACAAGAAACACATTTAAATCATAATAGTACATACAGAGTGAAGGTAAAGGGCTGGAGAAGAATCAGGTGAACAAAAAAAAAAAAAAAAGGGCTAGCAATCCTGATCTCAGATCAAGTAAAAGCAAAGATAGATCTAATTAAAAGAGACAAGGGAGGAAACTATATTTTACTAAAGGGTACCATAGAAAATGAAGCAATATCAATACTAAACATATATGCACCAAGTGGTATAGCATGGAAGTTCCTAGAGGAAAAGTTCAGAGAGATGCAAGAAGAAATAGACAGCAAAACTGTAATAATGGGGGATCTCAACCTTGTTCTCTCAGAACTAGATAAATTGAACCACAAAATAAATGAGAAAGAAATTAAGGAGATAAATAAAATGTTAGAAAAGTTAGGTAGAACAGATCTTTGGAGGAAATTAAATGGAGACAGGAAAGAGTTTACTTTTTACTCAGCAGTTCATGGAACTTATACAAATATTGACCATGTGTTAGGACACAAAAACCTCAAAATCAAATGCAGGAAGGCAGCAATAGTAAATGCATTTTTTTTTCAGATCATGATGCAATACAAATGACATGTAATATAAGTTCAGGAGAAAACAGACTAGAAAACAATTGGAAACTAAATAATCTCCTTTTAAAGAATGAATGGATGAAACAGCAAATTACACACACAATTACTAATTTCATCCAAGAGAATGACAATAATGAGAAAACATACCAAAATTTGTGGGATGTAGCCAAAGTGATAATAAGGGGAAATTTTATGTCTCTAGATGCTTACTTGCTTAAATTAGAGAAAGAGAAAATCAATTAATTGGGCTTGCAACTAAAAAAACTAGAAAAAGAACAAATTAACACCCCCCAATCAAATACCAATCTTGACATCCTAAAAATATAAGAAGAGATTAATAAAATTGAAAGTAAAAAAACTATTGAATTAATAAATAAAAATAAAAGTTAGTTTTATGAACAAAACAAAATCAATAAACCTCTAGTTAATTTGCTTAGAAAAGGGAAAGAGAAAAATCAAATTTTTAGTCTCAAAAATGAAAAGGGAGAACTTTCCACCAATGAAGAGGAAATTAGAGCAATAATCAGGAGTTTCTTTGCCCAACTCTATGCCAATAAATTTGATAACCTAAGTGAAATGGAGGAATATCTACAAAAATATAGATTGCCCAGATTAACAGAAGAGGAAATAAATTACTTAAATAGTCCCATTTCAGAAAAAGAAATAGAACAAGTCATTAATCAACTCCCTAAGAAAAAATCTTCAGGACCAGATGGATTTACATGTGAATTCTACCAAACATTTTAAAAAACAATTAACTCCAATATTATATAAACTATCTGAAAAAATAGGGAAAGAAGGTGTACTACCAAATCACTTTTATAAAACAGACATGGTACGGATACCTAAACCAGGTAGAACAAAAACAGAGAAAGAAAATTATAGACCAATCTCCCTAATGAATATTGATGCAAAAATCTTAAAAAATATATTAGCAAAGAGATTAAAGAAAATCATCCCCAGGATAATACATCATGACCAAGTAGGATTTATACTAGGAATGCATGGAAGGTTCAATATTAGGAAAACTATTAACATAATTGATTATATCAATAACCAAATTAACAAAAAAATATGATTATCTCAATAGATGCAGAAAAATCATATGATAAAATCCAACATCCATTCCTATTAAAAATACTAAAGTATATAGGAATAAATTGACTCTTCCTTAAAATGGAAGTGTCAGTACTATCTATTTAAAACCATCAGCTAGCATCATATGTAATGGTAATAAACTGGAACGATTCCCAATAAGATCAGGGGTGAAACAAGGTTGCCAACTATCACCATTACTATTCAATATTGTATTAGAAATGCTAGCTTTGGCAACAAGACAAGAAAAAGAGAGTAAAGAAATTAGCGTAGATCATGAGGAAACCAAATTATCACTCTTTGCAGATGATATGAGGGTATACTTTTAGAACCCTAGAGAATCAAATAAAAAACTATTAGCATTGATCCACAACTTTAGCAAAGTTGCAGGATAAAAAATAAATCCACATAAATCATGAGTATTTTTATACATCACTAACAAAATCCAACAGCAAGAGATACAAACAAAAATTCCATTTTAAAAAACTGTTGATAGTATAAAATATTTGGGAATATATCTGCCAAGGGATAGTCAGGATCTATATGAGCAAAACTACGAAACACTCTCCACAGAAATAAAGTCAGATCTAAACAATTGGAAAAATATCAAGTGCTCTTGGATAGGTCAAGAAAATATAATACGGATGACAATACTAGTAAAGTAATCTATTTATTTAGTGCTATGCCAATCAAACTCCCAAGAAATCATTTTACTGACCTAGAAAAGATAACAACAAAATTCATCTGGAAAAACAGGTCAAGAATTTTAAGGAAATTAATGAAAAAAAGCAAATTAGGTTGGCCTAACTGTACTGGATCTAAAACTATATTATAAAGCAGCTGTCATCAAAACCGTTTGGTACTGGCTAAGAAAGAGTAGTTGATCAATGGAATAGATTAGGTACACAGGACAAAATGGTCAATGATTATAGTAATCTAGCGTTTGATAAAGACCCCAGCTTTTGGGATAAAAACTCACTATTTGACAAAAACTGCTGAGAAAATTGGAAACTAGTATGGAAGAAACTAGGCATTGACCCACACCTAACACTGTGTACCAAGATAAGTTCAAAATGGATTCATGATGTAGACATAAAGAATGATATTATAAACAAATCAGAAGAAGTTAGGATAGTTTATCTCCTAGATCTGTGGAGGACTAAAGAATTTGTGACCAAAGAAGAAGTAGAGATCATCATTAATCACAAAATATATAATTTTGACTATATCAAGTTAAAAAGTTTTTGAACACACAAAACTAATGCAGATAAGATTAGAAGGGAAGCAATAAACTGTGAAAACATTTTTTACATTCAAAGGTTCTGATAAAGGCCTCATTTCTAAAATATATAGAGAACTGACTGAAATATATAAGAATTCAAGCCATTCTCCAATTGATAAATGGTCAAAGGATATGAATAGACAATTTTCAGATGAAGAAATTGAAACTATTTCTAGTCATATGAAAAGGTGCTCCAAATCACTTTTGATCAGAGAAATGCAAATTAAGACAACTATGAGATACCAGTACACACCTGTCAGATTGGCTAAAATGAAAGGGAAAAATAATGGCGAATATTGGAGAGGATGTGGGAAAACTGGGACTCTGATATATTTTTGGTGGAACTGTGAATGGATCCAGATATTCTGGAGAGCAATTTGAAACTATGCTCAAAAAGTTATCAAACTGTGCCTACCCTTTGACTTAGCAGTGTTTCTACTGGGCTTATATCCCAAAGAGATTTTAAAGGAGGGAAAGGGACCCACATGTGCAAAAATGTTTGTGGCAGCCCTTTTTGTAGTGGCTAGAAACTGGAAACTGAATGGATGCCCATCAATTGGAAAATGGCTGAATAAATTATGGTATATGAATATTATGGAATATTATTGTTCTGTAAGAAATGGCCAACAAGATGATTTCAGAGAGGCCCTGGAGAGACCTACTTAAACTGATGCTAAGTGAAATGAGCAGAACCAGGAGATCATTATACACGGCAATAAGACTATATGATGATCAATTCTGATGGACATGGTTCTCTTCAACAATAAGGTGATTCAAACCAGTTCCTATTGTTCAGCGATGAAGATAGTCATATATATCCAGAGAGAGGCCTGTGGGAACTGAGTGTGGACCACAACATTTTAATGCTTTCTGTGAATATTTGATTCTATTTTGTTTGCCTTCTTAGGTTGTTTTTTTTTCTCTTTCTAGATCTGATTTTTCTTGTGCAGTAAGATAACTGTATAGATATGTATACATGTATTGGATTTGTCATATAATTTAACATATTTAACATGTATTAGACTACCTGTCATCTAGGGGTGGGGGTAGGAGGAAGAAGGGGAAAAATTTGGAACAATTTTTTTTTGCAAAGGTCCATGTAGAAAAAGCACTCATATTCTGTAAATAAAAATCTGTAATTAAAAAAAAAGAAAGAAAGAAAGGAGAAAAAAAAGAGAGAGACTATATTTGGGTCTTCACCTGCAGGTGTTTTGTCTATTGTGTCTTTTGTGTCCTTTCCTGTATTTGTGTTCTGTCTCCTTTTCTTCCCTGTCTCTATGGTAATTCTCTATGTTTAGAGGAATTTTTGCCTTTTTGGCTCATTTTTAAAGATGGGGACCTGCTATTAGGGCATAGGGGAGATTATCCTGAGTTTCTTCTACCTAGTGACAAGGGCTTTTCACTGCCTGATCTGGGTTCAGTGGTGCTTTAAGTTTCCCCATTATGCTGGCTGGGTCTGGCCAAGTCTTGCCTATTATCCTGGGGTCCATGGGCTAACTATTTGCCTTCTGTAATTGCACCAGAGATGTCACAGCTTATGTGATAATTTACTGGCCTTTTGATCTAGGACAGAATAGCCAATACTACTATATTTTGGCTAAGAGCTTCCCACTAGGTTTCCATCACTGGGACTCTTGGCCCTGCACCTGTCCATACCAAGCCTGTTCTGGACCCTATCCTCCCATGTTCAATTGAGACAGATCTTTCCTGAAGTTCTTCCAAGAGGTCTTACGCTGGAAAATTGTTACACTTAGAATATTTTATAGGTTCTGACACTCCAAATTCCATTCAGAGGCTTGATCTAGTGTTAATTCTGAGAAGAAAAAAAAAACTGGAAAACCTCAGCCAAAGTCCTGTTTACTCTCTGCCATCTTGGCTCTGCCCATTAGTTCTTTTTTAATGATGAAAGTGTTAATCTAAAATAAAAAAAAAACAAATATCTTATGTAATTAAGAAGTACTAGAAGATTTGCCATGATATACAGGAGTAACGCAAGAATGTTTTTTATCTTACATTATTATTTTTAATTGAGATATATATGTATACATATATAGATGGCATCAATAATAATACAAGAGATAAAACTGAAAAAAGGAAAATAGGCCAGTACAAGGTAAAACTATTCCTTTTTAGTAACAGCATTATTACTTACTTTAAAAATAGCCAGAGAGAATGAGTACAACAACAACAACAAAATAAAAATGAAAAAGCAAAAACAAAAATAAATGACTAAAACAAACATTTTGGCAGCATAACTAACTACAAAATAAAGCTATAAAAAAATCAAAAGATTTTCTATATAATGAGGCCAAAATTAAATAGACAAATGTAAAAAAGGAAAATTTCATTCAAAATGAACCAAATAAATTCAACATTTATGAATCAGTCTATTAAAATACATTTAATACCCATATAAATAAAAGTGCAAATCACATATTGAAAAGTGAAGAATTAAATAGTATGTATGTATTCACTTTTCAAAGCTGGATCATGATGACATTAAAACAAAAACTACCAAAATTAATTTATAGATTTATTGCTACACTCATCAAGTACAAAATGGATGCCTTCCAGAGTTATAAAACATAATAACAGAAGTCAGCTGTGGGGGCACATATGGTCAGATAGCAAAGAGAATAAGAAAATGTATGAATGAAGGAGGAATATCTTTTCTAGAAATTAATTTATATTTTTAATTAATAATCCTTAAGTTCTTATAGAAAATGTTAAAAGTAGATAAATGAATGGAGCAGAAAACCTAACAATTAGAAGTACCTAAATTATATTAGGAATGAAAGAAGAAAAAAGCGTTCTCAAAAAATTCACAGTATTTACAATATGAAATATTATAAATCATTAAACTTGAAACAATTCAAATCATTACAACTCTCATATTTCATGGCACCAAATATGACAAAATATGGAAATAGTGAATATGAGATGTTTTTTGTAAAGTGAGGCACACACTAATAAATCATTGATGACATCTTTCCAGGTAGAAATATGGTATTATGCAAGTTAAATAATTGAAATGCCCATATATTTTGCCTCAGATATTCTAATTTTTAAAAAAAATACCTACTGAAAAGCTTATTGACAAAAAGAAAACCTTCACATAATGCAAAAATAGTTATAGTACCAATATTTGGAGCTGAAAAGACCTGGGAACAAGAATATGCATATCAATTAGTGAATGAATGAAAAACTATATTAGAAATATTTAATAGATTATCATTTCAACATAAAAACAATGAAAATGATGAATACAATGAAGCATGGAAAAAGGTTGTAATGAAGTGATGTAAAACAGAGGATGAAAAATAATATTCATAATGATTAAAACAATGAAAATGGACAGTACTATATTATTATAATTTCCAATCCTGGTCATACAGTAGTGAGTGATTTGATTGCCAGTTGTCAAAAGATTTTTTTTACATAGCTGTAGGTATAGAAATTTGGATCATTGAATATGTCAAGTATTTTTGATAAGATGGTTTTTTAAATTGATTTTTCCCCTTTTCTTTTATTTCTTTAAATTCTTAATTCTAACACTTGACTTTCTAGGAGGTGAGGAAAAGAAATATAGGAAAAAGTATAAGGGACAAAAAAGAAAAAAAAATCTATAAAATCTGTTTAATAAAAAAGTGCTAATCTCATTTCAGGGGGTGTTTAATATCACAGTATCTACAGGTATATTAAGCTTAATGAGAAAAAAAAACAAGTAATAAAAACTCTTAGCTGATAAGAAGAGCTATAAATGTGACCATTTCAGCAGGGGATCTTTAATTAAAGTTGTAGCTACAATTTAACTTATATGATCACTTCATATAATAGTACAAAGGAAAATGAAGAATTTGACTTGGTTTATCACAACATCCCCCAGAGCAGTAAATAGACATTTGTACTCTAGAAAATATTTGCAAATTACAATTTTTACTGTCCCCTAATGAGAATCTGAAAATTCATTTCCTTCCCATTTGGAACTTTACTCAAGGGGATATAAAGCTGTGCCTATCCGTTGATCCAGCAATACCACCAGTAGGTCTGTATCAGAAAGAGATCATAAAGAAGGGAAAAGGACACACAGGCACAAAAAGTGTTTATAGCAGCTCTTTCTGGAATAGTGAAAAATTGGAAATTAAGGTGATGGCTGCCAATTAGTGAATGGCTAAGACAAGATATGGTACATAAATGTAATGACATATTATTGTTCTGTGAGAAATGATGAGCAGTCAGAAAAAAAAAAAAAAAAAAAACTTAGGACTTAAACAAAGTGAAGTACCAAGAGAACACTGCATGCAGTAATAGCAACATTGTGCAATGATCACCTGTGATATATTTAGCTTTTCTCAGAAATACAATGACCCTAGAAAATTCTGAGAGATTTGTCATAGAAAATGTTATCCACATTAAAAATAAACAAATAAATGAATGAATGGATAAATAAAAACTATGAAGTCTGAATGCTAATCAAAGCATATTATTGCAACTTAAATTTTTTCTCTTTCTCGTGTTTTTCCCTTTTGTTATGATTCTTCTTTCATAGCAATATAGAAATATATTTAACATGATTTTACATGTATGGCCTATATCAGAATTTTTTGCTATCTTGGGGAGTAGGAAGGAAAAGGAAGAAAGGAAAAAAATTATAATTCAACTTAAGATTTAAAACTACATATAATTGGGGGAGAATACAATATAACAAGCAAAAAAGAAAATGCATTGGCTTCTTAAAAGAGTAGTTTTCATTTGAAAGACATATTAGCATAACCACTTCATAATTATAGATGTGCAAATCAAAGTGAAATCTTAAAATATTACTATTCACTTGATGTTTTCTTTTTAATGTTAGCAATTACTGACTTCAAAGCCAATTATTGATTATATCTCATCTACATTGCTGAATTTTCCAACTCTTTTTTTGACAAATCATATCATAAAAAGCAAGATTTGTGGAGCATATCTTCACATTGCTTTAGATTTTGCTATTTGGTAGACAAAGGAATTTTCAGATGAAATATTTTCTTCATTGCAACCATCCAAATGTTATTACTATCCACTGAATTCTTTGTGGCTTCATTTTAAATACATAAAATACTTTACTATTTGGAGATATCTGTAATCATTTTTTTAAATATAGATGAACCATCCAGTAATGAAACATCATCATCACTGTCATAAATAAATACGGGTAAAACAGATTTTTTAACAAAGAAAATTGGCATGATTTTGAGCCATGTGTAATTTCCAAAAAGTAATTCAGCTTGCTCTCCTATTAAATTCTTGGCCTAACTCATTATCTACTTACAATGTCTGCTTGATAGATTAACTCAAAAAGCTTTTCATCCAATTTCCTATCATAATCTAGACTCTAGATATTTTCCTTTCACCTGTTTTTCTTTTTTTTAACAACTGCCAGTTTGAAATTTTTTAAGAGGCTGTGCATCTTATTATCAAATCTGTATGAAGTCCTTGTTTTTGATGAAATTAGCATAATTTTATTCGCAAAAATAAGCATCTGGAAACCCAAGATCTGAAGTTTGTGCAAAACATCCTTTATGAAAGGAGCAAAATTTTTTTGACAAGCATATATCTCTCTACATCATGATTCATTTGATGTGGATAGTCTGAAATTTTTTTCTGATTGTCATTATCATCATGGGATCTTATATCAGTTTAAGATATAATGAAACCCATGAGAATCAGCATGTTTCTTTAAAAGTAGATTTTTTTTACATTTCATAAATGATGAACACAGTTAGGTCTTTCATCCTCTACTTCCTTCCAAGTAATGGTACATTTGTAAGGCTGATTTGTATTGTACAGAATAGTGTAGAAAACCTGATTGCTCCTTTATGTCTATTCACCAAAGATATCCTCAAAGTGTGACTAGATCATTTTTAAAAGAATGTTAATGTTTGAAAGAACAGATTTATTGGTTAGTGGGTTTTGGTGGTCTCTTAGTCAATTTAAAAAAAATTTCATAATGCCATCCATCATTTTTAAAATCATTAAGCACAGTTGTCAAATTTTCTTAGAAATTCATGCAATGATAATTTCAACATAGAATCACTTTGCTTTTCATAGTGAATTCATTCAACATGAATTCTATTTTTCTTTACTTTAATGAATTTCCTGTCTTCATCTTTTAATGTCATTTCTATTTTTGCATACAATGTAAATACTGAGATACTAGAATTCATATGCTTTTCTCTCATTGGTGATGACATTTTCTTAATCTATTCCTATCCCATTGACAGCCTTACTCCTCCTGGTATAAAACTGTCCCTAAGCAAAGTAATTAAGTTGGCAAATGTGTCCACTTTTAGAGAATCCAACAATCCATATATTGCCCAAAACATATACTGATATAATCAGCTTTATTTGACAAGCATTTATGAAAGACCTAATACATACAGAACAGTATTTTTAACCCTGGGGAAAATATAAAGATTAAATAACATGCATTCAACTAATTCATTCAACAAGTATTCACTAAATGACCATTATGTGGAAGGAATTTTTCTTGGCATGAGATATATAAAGACAAATATAAAGCAGTATTTTTAAAGCATATTCTTATTCTTTCATAGGAAATTATACACAAGCCTATATAGAGCTTAAAATATAGTAAGGTTTACAATTAAATATATGATCTCAATATATGTTGGCAAATTTGATTTTGATCACATGTTTAAAAATAAATATATTTGTTCATCCTTATTAAAAATCAGAGAAAATTTTAGTAAAGATGCTCCATTGAAAGAAAATAATTCTATATGTAACAAATTTCTATGGGAGCAGCCAATGGAAGAATAGAGGAAGCTGCTGAAATTTCCCAACATTCCTCTCCAAACAACTTTTAAAAAATGCCTCAGAAAAAATTTGGACAGAATTGGACAGAATCAAGAAATGTTAAAGTTGTAGCAGTAGCAGCAGCTTTGCAAGCTCTCAAGACAGAGATGTTAAAGGGATTTGGAACCTTGTCACAAAGGAAAATACTGACTTCTAAATCACAGTTTCTGAGAAGAAAGGAGGGATTGATTTGCCAAGGGATCAATTACAAAAGATCAGGGACTTTGAGGAATAGTATCCATTTTGATGACCAAGTTATAGGGGCCCTTTGGTGAAGTCATTGAAAGACTCTATTGATCATTTCCTGAAAGAAACCTCCAAAAATAAAAACTCCAAGGAATATTGTAAGTAAATTCCAGAATTATCAGATCAAGGAGAAAATATTGCAAGGTACCAGAAAGAAATAATTCAAATGTGAAATCAGAAGGAGGATTACCCAGGATTTATCAGTTTATGCATTAAAGGATCTAAGTGCTTAGAATGTGGTATTCTAGAAGGCAATGGAAGCTAACTAAAAGTCAACTATCCAGAAAAAACTAGCATGTCATGGAAACAATCCATGATTCCATTCACGAGAATCACAATAATGAGAAAATGTACTAAAACCTGTGGGATGCAGCCAAAGCAGTTCTTTGGGGAAATTTCGTATTTCTACATAGCTACATGAATAAAATAGAGAAAAAAAGAGATCAATGAATTAATCATACAAGTAAAAAAGCTAGACAAAGAACAAATTTAAAACCCCCAATTAAATACCAAATTGGATATTCTGGTTGTATTGAATCATCTTAAAGCTATTCCCATTGTTTAAGAAGATTCTGAAAGCAGTGGTCTATGTATTTGTCCCTTTGAACATGGTTATTATCTGAATATGTTTTGATATAGATTGGTTATTTAGCATCTAAAAGTAGAATGATTTGTGTAATTCTGCCTTAGATATGAAAATAAACTGTGAACTTTCTAGGATGAATCTCTTACTCTTAGGATATGTGATCCTTGAGAGCTAAATTCACTTGAAGCTTTGATTAAAGAGACTTGCTATGTGAGATAAAATTTCTTGGGGCTATAGTTGATATTATTTGCAATTTTGAATTCTTTTATGATTATGTGATGAATCATCAAGTGAGTAATCCACCATCTGAGAAAGATAAACCTTAAACTATTCAGAGGAATGTGATCCTGTACTGATAGAGATGAAGGTTAGTATCTGGACAAGAGTAGGAAGGACAACTTTATCCTCCACTTAAGGAAGGATCCTTCTGACTCAGTCTCTCAGATATGTTCCTTTGAATGAAACCCCACCTGATTATTCCTGAAACTAGCTATAAGGTGAAATTTTTACTGCATAACTGGTTGTCAACTGCAAAACAGAGCTAAGGATTCCTTATTCTGGCCTATGTATGCTTTAAAGCTGAATCCTGGAGGAATTATTTTGACACTATTATAATCATGTCTCTGCTTTTTCCTTTTATGTCAAATTTCTATAGTCAGAGCAAATGATTAATATAAGCCATGAGGACAATTCAAGTATGTAAGAGCTTGTGGTTTTCAGTCTGAAAATATCTGCCCATTATATCCTAAATAAGTAGGTAAATGAATATTTGGTCCAGTCACCTATTTGTTGCTAGTTGCATAAAACTGTGTGAAATAAGATCCTTAAAGGTTTATCTTGCAGGATGACTTAACTTTGTGCCCCTTTCCAGCTTGACATGGCCTTGATTTCTTTGGAAGACTAAGATCTTCGGCTGTTGTCTCCAGATTTCCAATTCTCCAAAAGACATAAAGGTGGGGATGATGAATCTGAGCTAAGGATCTATTTAGAACCATGTACTTAAGCTAAAGAATGTGAAACATATTATTATTTTATTATCTTTCTGTTTGAGCTAAGTTTATTGTATTCATTTGTTAGTCTTATTTCTTTCAGGTTACAAGGTTTT
>JAJPUD010007998.1:61709-97245 GCA_023553655.1 Myrmecobius fasciatus
AAATGGGGGGCAGCTCAGTGGTGCAGTGGGTAGAGCACCAGCCCTGAAGTCAGGAGGACCTGAGTTCAAATCTGGTCTCAGACACTTAACATTCCCTAGCTGTGGGACCCTGGGCAAGTCAGTTAATCTCAATTGCCTCAGCAAAAAGCAAAAAGAGAGAGAGAGAGAGAGAGAGAGAGAGAGAGAGAGAGAGAGAGAGAGAGAGAGAGAGAAATGGGAGAATTGTGAGAAATACTGAAAAGTCGGGTTTCCACAGAGTGCTGCAAGCTTTCAGGTGGCATAGGGTAGTAGGTACCACTGACTAAGAGATTTTCAGAATGTGAGAGGTTAAGGAAGGTTAAGATTCTACAGAACAATTAAGTGATGTACAGAATCCTTGTGAAAACAAGAATTGAGGAGTTAGCAAGGCACAACTAGATTCAACCAACAACAAACTTAAGATAATAGATCCAGCTCAAACTAGTTGGGAATCAATGACATTGTGTGTGTGAGGAGACAAGTAATGTGGTTTCTCAGAGACTATCTGCTAAAGTATGTGAAGTCTTAGGCCTCAGTTTCAAGGCCTAAATTTCAATATCCTAGAAAATATGTAACTTTAGAAAAATAAAACTTTTGCTTGAATTTTCTCATTATTAGTCAACCCACAATGATTCCATCTACCATATAAGGGAACAGGAACTGCAAGAGCCAATCAAGACAAAAGCTTTGCATAAGGGGTTTTGGGGGAGGGGTTAGGCAGTGCTTGTCTATTTAATCTATGTTTTCCAGCTCCTAGCTAGCTCTCTTCATTTTTGACTGTCCAGGAGTGGGGACTGCCTGCTTCTCAAGAGATTCTAATAAACCTTTTATTTTCACTTTGAGAAGTCTCCGAGTAGTCAATTTTGATTAGGGTCTCTATACCCCAAACAACATGACCAAATCACTATTATACCTCTTTAATAGGCTAATTGAATATTAAACAATATACCCCATAGGAAGAGTTTTCCAACATTTTTGTACATGTGATATATGAAAAGGGAGGAGGAAAATGTTCATACATATTTAGGGGGAAACCTATAATGGGAATATCAAAAAGATTATAATATGGAAGGGAATGGATTGATCTGTTCTCTGAAGGGAGGGCTTGTACCAAACTAACAAGTATAAGTCTTCTCCCACTTCTGTGCTCAGGGCTCCCTCTTCCTGAAGATGGCAAAACCCACTTCTGGACAGAAATGTGAAGAGATAATTCCTTAAGATTGTTTTTCCTCAATACCTTATTTTCAATGTTAAGAGTGTGTTTCTAACAGAAAAGCATATTTCACTGTTTTAGAATGTAATTGTGTTGCTTTTTAGTTTCAAATATAAGACTTCTGATATCCCACCACACTATTTAGTGGTGAATCTTGTTTGTTACAGTCATTCCCATTCCTTTTTCATTTAGATGGTAATAAAGTTGTATTTCAAATATCTCAGCAGTAAACTTATTGCACATTTATTCTAAGCATTTTAAAACCTTTTTTATGATCTATGGTAAAGTGCTTGTTATAAATTAGATGGCTTTCATATTTTTATGACTAGTTGCTTTTAAAAAGTATTTCAACTATCCTATTATCAGCTAATTTATATTTGAGTCATACATTCCACATTGTAAATATAAGGACTGAACAAGTTAAAAAACTTTGTACTGCTGTTAGATGACTGGTCAAAACTTGATAATAAAGTTAAAGGAAATAGATCCCCATATGCAAAAATGTTTGGGGCAGCTCTTTTTTGTGGTAGGAAACAATTGGAAGATGAGTAGATGCCCATCAATTGAGGAATGGCTGAAGTTGTGGTATATGAAGATAATGGAATATGATTGTTCTATAAAAAAAATGATAAACAAGCTGATTTTAGAAAGGACTGGAAATATTTACATGAATTGATATTGAGTGAAACAAGCAGAAACAGGAATATATTGTATATAATAAAAGCAAGAATGTATAATGGTCACCTGTGAAAGATTTAGTTCTTTTTGGTGATTCAGGGATCCAAAGGAATCCCAAGAGACTTTGGACAGAAAATGCCATCAGCCTCCAGAAAAAAGAACTAAGGAGCCTGAATGTAAATCAATTTATGCTATGTTCACTCCTTCTTTCTGTTTTTTTTTTAAATTTCTCCCATGGTTTTTCCCTTTTGCTCTGATCTTTTTCTCTCCCAACATAATTCATAATAATGTTCATTAAAAATAAATTCACTAGAAGAAAAAGAAATTATATGATTGTGTATGTTATTTTAGACAGTTAAGCTAATAATTTTCATACTAAGTAATAAACTTTGGCTTGTGGAACAAGAGCAAAGTTGAAGAATGAAATAACATTAGGATTGTACATTTTTCCTGCATATAAGTTGTCAATTGAATGGAATTTAATTTATGTAGATTATCAATTGAATGCAGAATTTTAAAATCTACAATTACATATGTGTTTATGTACACATACAAAATTTTATATGTGTATATACATACATATATATATATATAGAGAGAGAGAGGTATAGATAAATTGTAACCACATTTTGAGATGGTTATAAAAATAAGCTAGATAATTTTACTAAAACTTTGAAAAACTTTAAATTCATTGCAGGCAAAATATTCCTGTTGGAAAGGGAAGCATAACAATACATGTCATTAATCACAGTACTGTGATGACAATTGCAAGACTATTGGGGGGGAAATGGACCATTTTCAGTGATTTCAATCTAAATTGAAGCCTTGTAGTGAGTTTTGTATTTTGTTTTTATAATAAAAATGAAACTCTTATACAGTTCTTACTATATATGAGGCACTGAGCAAAATATTCGTTGTTGTCTTTCATTCTCAAAGAGAACTAAAAATGGCATTACTATGTTAGAGTCAAGTTACAGTGTGTCTGACTATGGCTGATCAGACCAATAAGATGAATGCAAATATTTCATGGGAACACTTGGAATGGATACTCTAATTTGCCCATATTGCATTTTTTGAGATAATTCAATTATGCCTTGTTCATAAAGCACAGCACTTTCATAGGTAAGGACACATCATTCTGAGAGGCCCTTGTCTTTCATGTGGTACAAAGTTGTTTTTTCTTTCTTTTTTTTTTTTTCCTGAGGCAATCGCGGCTAAGTGACTTGTCCAGGGTCACACAACTAGGAAGTGTTAAGTATCTGAGGCCATATTTGAAGTCAGGTCCTCCTGACTTCAGGGCTGGTTCCTATCCACTATCTAGCTGATCCTAGGCACAAAGTTCTTAAGAGAGAGCTTGAGAGAGATAGGAGCCAACATGGTAAATAAGAAAAGAAACTTATTTGAGCTCTCCCCTAAATCCCTACAAATTCCTTTAAATAACGTCTCTAAACAAATTCTAGAGTGATTGAACATTTAGGTTACATATAAAGTGGAAAAGTGATAAAATGGGTCTAATTAACTATGATAGGCTCAAATGTTTCATAAAATTGCATGAATTAATTGTAAAGCATTTTGACAACTTCTCTTATGAAAGTCTGATTTCATTTTTTTTTTGATAGAAGCTATCACAATGCCTCTTGAAGTAGTAACTTCCTTCAAGAGGATGTATAACAATTTGATGAGTATGTTATATGTATGCTATTTCCAAAGGCAAAGTCTGACTAAACATTCCATGAAGTTTCATCTAGTTTTTAGATTTTCTATATCTCATTTCACAATTAATGGTGTTGAAAGATAGACAACTAACCATCTCAAAACAAGGTAAAACGTGTATTTATATTACATAGCACTATATATTTTCTTGATAAAGCTATTGATTTTTATGAGTTTTCATAATGTAGCATATGGATTATAGCACAAGAAGTAAATTAAATATAATCAAACACTCCTCAAAATTGTATATGGTTAAATACTTTTTTTTTCCTCCAGAGCACTCTTTTCCTTATCTACAAAGGAAATAAGGTGAGAATGACTTCACATATTGATTTTATTGCTTCTGTAAAATTATGTGATAGTTTAGTAATAGTATAACACTTGTAGTGAAGCTACTCAACTTGATATAGTTTTTTTCTCATTTGAGATCAAATCCTGAATAATATTGACCTGGACCATTTCTGGTTATGATGAAAATAATAGTTGTCTGAGCAGATAATGTGAGGGGGCCATGGGGAAAAAATGGGGGATGTCACGTAAATTTGTATTGAACAAGTACTATGTATAAGGCACACACACACACACACACACACACACACACACACACACACCAAAAGAAAACAAATATGTCATTGCCCTTGAACAATGGGAAGCAAATGGGGTTTGGGAAGGGTAGAGAAAAAGGAGGAAAAGAAATCTATATGACAACTTTATTACATATTTTAAAGGGATAGCAAGATTTGTAGTTTCATGTGTGTCTTTTTTAATCTCTCATATCATAGAAATACTTGTTTCATTTCACAAATTGAAAATAAAATTAATTGAATAAAAATAACAAAATAAATAAAAATAAATACATTTAAATTTTTTTTTGGTTTTGTTTGTGAAAGGGGATAGTATGTGGAGTGAGATTTGGGAAGTTCTCGTGGAGGAAACAAGGAAAGAGTACATTTTAGGAAAAAGGAATGTGCAAAGCCACAAGAGATGAAAAATGGAATGCCATGAATACGAAAGAGTAAGTATGTCCATTTATCTGGAAGGCAGAGTTTTTAAAGGTGTAATTCTAGAAAAATTTTAAATGCCAAAGAAGAGAATTCTCATCTCATCCTATAAGGTATGGGAAGTTCATTGGAATTTAATGAGTGTGAGACATACATCAACATAACTAGGTTTTAATACCATTTTGGCAGTTTTGTTTGGAGATGGATTATAGTGGGGAGTACTTGAGCAGAGAAAACAATTAGGAAGATATGGCAATAACCAAAATAAAAAAAATATTCTAAAACTAATTTGACTTTTTGAGTAACAAGAATGGGATGGACTTTACTGTTAGTGACAGAAAATATACCCTGAATGGGAACAAAGTATCCATAGAGATGTTTTCTATCCATCCTCATAAAATAGCATTTTCCAGTGCTTGATAGTTTTGCAAACTACAACACTTCTATTATTTATGAATTACTTTTGAAAATCATTAAAAGTTCATCTTATTTTCTGCTTTTTTTCCTGAAAAATTTATCTTCCAGCATTGTCAGAAATGTTCATAGGCACAAATTAAAATTAAACCCATCTTCATCAAAAAATGAACATTGTTGCTTCGGTTGCCATTCACACTGTACTTCTCACAATGATGGTAAAACATTGTGTTCTCCTTATCTAGTTAAATCTTGTTCAATCTGACCCTTGTGTTTTTAAGCATTTAATCTGGGGTAAGGAGCATGACTGACAGTCTGATAATTGCCTACCATGTTCATTTTTTAAGTCCAGAATTTTTATACTTTTCCCCAGTTTCTGGACATATCATTTACTTTTTAAGCTATGTCAAATATCATTAGTGTTTCAGGTAAAATCCCAGTATTTCTGCATCTAGTTCTTTTGGAGCCCCTGAGGTGTACCCCATCTGGCCTTACAAATTCTCTCACTTATACTAATCAGTCTTCTTCAGCTTTCCTAAGTTTTATACCTACTCTTTTTATACCTATGCTTCTGTTGTGACTGCTACATTTTCAGACATAAGTTGAAAGAGATTTGCTTGAAAATTTTTTAAGATGTCTAGTAACAGGATTACCATTTTTCTCTTGTTTATTATTGTGTAACATTTTATATTTCTTTGAACAAAACTAATAATGAATGATAAAAAAATCACCAGTTTATTAGACCATATAATAGTGTTAGAGGCCAGGGTTGTGTTTACCTTCAGATCCTTTTCTGACTTCTCCCAGTTCTCAGATGTACAATCAGATCTTGCTGTATGAATTTATATTTTAAAATATTTTCTTTTTCTCAAGGTTTTTTCATAATTAAGGAATGACATGAGGTCACAATAAAGGAAAGGACTATCCTTCAAAATATGCTTTTAGAAGATAATCAGATTAAATATGAACAATGCCAAAAGAAACAGTGCTAAAGGGTGAAGATCTGCAGATATTTTAAAAAATAAACAAAAAATTACTAGTAACCCAATATCTGTTATTAATAGATTAAAGCACACATCAGGGGAGAGGATAAATGACAGAGAATATTGTAGCAAAAACAAAATTAAAAAAAAACACAACTGAAAGACTGGACACCCAGCTTCTATTTTCATTCTAATTAGATCAGAAATCTCAAACCTGAAACTCATAGGACACATGCAGCTAGAACACCAACTAGTAGGACCTGAACCTAACTGAAATGTATTTGGGAATTAAAAAAAATATTTAAAAATACAATAAAACATAGGTAGCATTACATTTTAAAACTAAATCAATATATGCCCAGAAGGGATCTTTATGTATAGATTAGTGGTCCCTGTTTCTTTTTGCATTTGATACCACTGAGCTAGATGAACTTAGACAAATCATAATACCTTTCTGAGACTCTCATATATAAAATTAGAGGATATAGAGTACATGATCTCTAAAATCCCTTTTAATCTTAAAATTCCATGGTTCTTTATTTTAACCTGGAGAGCAGGTCTGAGTAATAACAACAAATGTATCTAAAGATAATAGCATTAAAACTGCATGGCAACTAGCCATTTCTTCATTTCCATTGGAGCAAAAAATATATACATATCAAGTTAAAGTAACTGCAATTTAATTTCTGTTAGATAAAATACAATGGCTTCAAGAGTAATGGAGGGGGATTTCCTTTCTGGGGATATTTAAGTTTAAGGTAGTAAGTTTAGAACTCCAATTAAGGTCTATTAAGCTAACTGTCTAAAGTTTATGACTACTTCATGATCAAAGGTCAGACTACTTTTTTGGACTTAGCCATTTTGGTTTTTTAAAGTCCAGAAGTAAAAGCAGAGATTGATTTAAAAAAAAAGCCTTTTGGTAGCCTACATGGTTATGGTAATTTAATAATAGAAATATCCTGGTTGAATAATATATCCATCTTCCATGAATTTATACAAGCTACCCTGTGAGCCTAGACTATACTCTTTTTTATCCTCATCTTTCAGAATCTTGTCTTCCTTCAAGGATCAACTTAGTTACTATCTTCTATACCCAGCTTTCCCCAATCTCTCCTGTTTTAATGGTCTCTCCATTCTGAATTTTCTTTTTACTATACTTATTTACATTTGAGTATTTTTGGCCTCTTAGAATATAAGATCCTTGAGTTCAGGATTATTTTTCATTTTTTGTAATTTTTTACTAAGTACCTATCAAAATGCTTTGCATCCAATAGTCATAACAAAATTCATTTCAATCTTCAGAGAATTCACTAATATTCTTTTATATTTGTGGTTTTATATTCCTTTCCAAGTTTTTTTTTAGGTCATGCCTTTTGAGCACAGGTATCTATGAAGGTTTTTTCCTGAGTGCTCTACTCTTATTTCTTCAGAGTATCCAGTTATAAATTATTAAAATGCTATCTGGAAAAATGTTTGCCATAAGTTCCATAGCATTTAGTTAATTAGAAGTTTATGAATGAAGGCTAGATTTGGCATGGTTGAAGCAGTAATGACCCTTGAAGAGAAAAAAAATTAAAATAGATATAAGATATTTATAGTCCAGAAAAACATGGCATTAGAGTTGAGGATCATAGACTTGTAGCTAATAAGGATTTTAGCAGTCTCTAAGCATAATGACTCTGGTACAGAAAGCTTGCGGTAGCTAAGTGATTTACCTATTGTCATGTAGCCATAAAAATCAAGAAAGCAATATTAAACTCTTAAAACATACAATATTTAAACAGGAAGAGCACATATAAATATAATCCTTCAATATCCTATGTTTTTAGAAAATGTTACAAAAAGAAAGAAAAGTAATTCATCTAATATTCTTCTACAATGTTTTGTTTGTTTTTGTTATTATCTTAAAATTCTAATCTATATTTTCCCTTTTCCTAACCTACTTACTGATTTTATCAGGTACCCTGGTTTGAATTATAATTTAAATATGGTTGGTTATATTATCTGTATAACCAATCTAAACCTCATTATTAATCTCTAGTCTTATCATGAATTATCTTTCAACCACCTTGAACAATTCCAGTAATAGAACTTATCATACCTGCTTCCAAAATACCCTTTTTCTGAGTTTCTCTAATACTAACCCTAGTATGACTGGGTATAATCTTCAGGATAAAATCATAGTTTTAGTTATCCAGATTCAAAATCTTGTCATCCGGAATGTCTTTTTTTTACTCTTTCATAAAGCCCATCTTCTGTTAAATTTAATATCTTGTCAATATCCATTGTTTAAGAACCCTTTTGTCTACCCACATAGCCACAACTCTGTTATAAATCTTACTAAGTCACATTCATACTCTTGCTAAAGTCTGGTTTAGTAATATTACCTGCTATAAGTGTCTTATCACTAGTCTTTTGTCCACCCAGATTTGCTGATTTTGTGATTTCTCATTTGTGACATTCAATGTTTCATTTCTATGCCTTTTTATTAATTCTTTTTATGTGTGGAATTCTTTCTTCATATTCTCCTGTCTTCTCTTCTTGGTGAAACTCTTAGATTCAGTACAAATAATCTTATATTCAGTCCTTCAGTGGGTTTTCCCAACAATTACTCCTAACCTCCAATCTGTTTGCTTTGATATTACTTTCAATTTATTCTGTATATAACTTTTATGCATATAGTCACTTATAGGTTTTATCCCTCATAAAAATTTGAGCTTCTGGATGGTAGGCACTATGTTATTTCTTTTCTTTCGATATGTGTAGCACAGTGATTGGCACAAAATAAGGGTTTAATAAATGTTTATTTGAGTGAATCTAAATTCAGCTCCCCAAAAGTAAAGCTAGATGTTTGCTAATTACCAGGGAAGACAGTTCCTGAGTTAGGGCCTGATAATCTACTATTTTTATTGTAGCAGAATGTATAAAAAGTATTTATTAAAGGTTTTTAGATTAACAATGGCTGGGGTAGTAGAAATAATGAAAATGTGGTCTGGATTACTTTACCTGTATCTATGAACAAATCCCAGTCTTCACCCAGAATGTACGAATGTTAAAGCAATATAATCTGGAAAGAAATATGCCAGATAGGACTTTATGTACCATCATGTAGGTTAGGGGTTACCTACTTTTTAGCCCATGAACACACACAAAAAAATAATGTCTTAAAATTTATCTCACTTTTAGCTTGCTAATGACAACTATAAAGTAAAAAAAAGGACAGGTTTTTTGAATCTTAATACATTCTTCTGAATATTGAGTTGAAAAGGCAGTGTAATTCATTTAAATATAATTTACCAAACAGTCAGAACAATAGAAGATCTATTTGATAGATACTAATCTATCAAATGTGATATAGATATATATAATGTAATATATATGTAAAATATATATAAATTCACTTACATGTTGTCTTTTGTTTTTACATCACATTTATTTCCAAACATGATCTAATTATATTCAAAGAAGACTTTCTGTATATGTCTTTTGTTTTTATATCACATTTATTTCCAAACATGATCTAAGTATATTCAAAGAAGACTTTCTGTATATAACAATGATTAAAATCAAACCAAACAAAAAATAAGCATTAATGAAAACACTGACTCCCTCTGACAGCTTATACAATACTGTATAGTGACAGTCTCCAGGATTTTCAATAAAAGATGGGAGATTTGGGGGATTTAGGTTTAGGAATTATTAAAATATTTGCTATCTAGCTTTATTTTATTTTTCTATATATTTTTATTTTTGAAGTCATGTAAAATTTTCCACATAATTCCTCTGTTCTGCATCAATTCATAAAAATCACATTTTATATTGCTCAAATTTATAATTGTTTATGGCAAAATAATATGACATCATTCACATATCACAATTTGTTTAGACATTCACTAAAATCTGGACAAGTCTATGCAAAGTTTTTTTTTTCCTAGAAACCAAAATCCTCTTATAAATGTTTTAGTATATATAGAAAGTTCATCTGTTTTATTTTTTTAGCCTTTGGAACATGTGCTCAACAGTTTGGATTCCTAATAAAGGTATTTTTAAATGATTTCCTAGAATGATTGAATTATGGCACATTTCTAAAAAATGTGTCCCAGCTTTTTTTTCCCCTACAGTCCAAGTAACACTTACAATTTTGTTTTGTTTTTATCTTTACTGATTTTGT
Organism: Myrmecobius fasciatus; assembly: GCA_023553655.1. NCBI lineage: Eukaryota > Metazoa > Chordata > Mammalia > Dasyuromorphia > Myrmecobiidae > Myrmecobius > Myrmecobius fasciatus. The sequence goes on from JAJPUD010007998.1 coordinate 71,901, forward strand.
AGTGTGAGATAATCTTAGATATGCATTTTGCATTTCTTATTATTAATGGTTTGGTACAATCTTTTATTAATACTTTTGCAGGCTCATGAGTTGTCCTTGGTGAATAGCTATTAGGTTTTGTTTCTGTGTAGTTCCTTTATATTTTGGATATTATAAGTTTATCTGAAATGTGATGAGTTTTTCCTATATGTAAATTTCTCTTCTTCCTTCCTGATCAGATTTGTTCTTATAAAAATAATTTAAATGCCATTCATTGAAAAGCTGTCTTTTTTTTTTCATTTTTAGCTGACTATATATCTTTCTTGGACAATTATCTTCCACTAATATGAATGCAAACATTTTTTTCCACCTAGTTTAACCAATTCTTTCATTATACTTTTATGATGCCACCTTTTCATTTTATTTTCATTGTGACCTATCTTCAATCATTTCTTCCTTTTTTTCCTTTTCTTTCTTTTCTTTGAGCTGCATAAGGATGCTAATATGAATTTCTTTTTAAAATGATTGTGTTATATTATTTTTCTAATGTTGATTTTTTCTTGTAATCATGTATTAATTATAAATCACTCATCTTATGTGTGTACAAGTGTTTTTATATGCACAATATATATTCATATAGAAAAGGATTTAGGTGTGTATACATATATAGATAGCCATTTATATATATATATGTACATACACTATATAAATGTGAATATATGTATATAAATATGTGTTTATGCATGCATATAAGTGATTGTTTTATAAGAACTTAAAAAAAGTGTGTAAGAGAGTTCATAAGTAATATTAATGTATAGTTCTTTTTCTCTGTTTTATTTGCCCAGTAATTGAAGTAATTGAGATATCAGGAAAAGGAATTTAGTAGAGTCATTTAACTATTAAGATCAATTAAGTAGTATCTCTAGTTGATATAAATTTGTATCTAGTTGATATAAATGATTTGCAAATGTTTCTTGATTAGATAGCATCTGTGTATTCCATTTTGTTGTTGTTGTTGTTGGGTCTTGATGGTGGATCCTCAGAAAGCATCTTTGTTTTAGAAGAATCAGTACTGTAAATGGAAATGCCGAGTACTTTTATTGTCCAATATTGTTTCACAACTGTTTATTAAAAGTATTTTCCTTATGCAACAAATTGTTTAATATTATAAGTATACAGCATGTTTTTTGGATTTCCTTTTCTTCCTTTCTTTTTATAATTTGGATATGTATGTGGAAATCAACTATTCTGTTGTTGGTATTTACTATTTCCTTTTTGATGTTTAACTTCATTTCCTTTGGTTCAAAATAAAATTTAAATATCTTTAATTTTTAGGAATATAGAACCAGTGTTGGAAGGAAGCTGAGTTCATTTATTCTTACCAAGTTCACATAAGTACCAAATATTAGAGATGGAATTTAAACCCAATTCCTCTGATTCAAATTAAAGTCCTTTCCTCTGTGCTATATTGATAGTAATAAATTATTACCATCTGCCCCCCATATGGTATTTAAAAAGATTAAGAATGTTATGAACTACCAATTGAACTAAATGGTGCTACTTATGCCTGAAATGGTAATAGTTCACAAAAAAACCAAATAATTTAAAATTAAAACACTTTTTTTATGAAAAGAAGTTAAAACTCATCTATTTTTGAACATAGTCACTCTAGCTTGAGAAGAGCCTGTTATAACTTTAATTTTATCCCACATAATAAATCATACTTATTGTTATACATATGCAAAGTCCCTTAAATTTCATTGACCCTTAAGAATTTTTAAATGAACATAATAATGTTTCCTTTGATCAACAACAAATAAATTAAAGACAAAAGTCCTTAACAGTTCATTTTGTCACATAAATCTTGATCCACTGAGAAAATGGTTCTAAAGTCCTTGGAATGGTGCCTTACTGTAATAGAAAGTTAAAAAAAAATATTTGTTCATTTCCCCTTCCTTCTCCCTGAATTTATCTTTCCTTTTTAAAAAATCTTATTGATGCAACAGTACAGGAAATGGAAAAATGGTGCATTCAAAGGATACTTTGATACTTTCAAGTATCTTTTAATACTAGTCTACTCATTAGAATGTAAAAGTAAAATAAATAATATTCTTGGCATTAAAATGATTTTCCTCTTTTTTAACTCAACATTAAAGGACTATGTATTTTATTTAGCATAAATGATAATTTCACAATAAAAATTGGCAAATTTTGGAATTTGGAATCCAGATCATTTATTAATGAATCTTTATTTAAGGATCAAAACTGCTTCTAGACTTATTGATTTGTCACTATGTTACTGACTAAATTGTTTCTTTTCTCCATTCTCTAAGGAATAGGCAGACACTTTATCATTTAATTTATGAGATTATTTATCCTGAAATTGCTTTTGCTGATGTTTTTCACAGAGCATTGGGGAAAAGGACATTTTTTAACCTAAAGCCAGTCAATATGCTTCATTCATTTGTAACTTGTCATCAGTATAGCCAAATTTATGAAATGATAGAGTGCTGAGGCAATAGGTACTACAGCTAATAGTTTTTGACTATTTGATGAAAGACAAAATTAGGGTAGCTATTCTTCAAGCCATTAGTTTCATGGACTTTTTCTGTGCCATGCATATGACCTACATTGCAAGCCCCAACCTAAGAAAAAGCTGGTCTCACTTTTCTTCAAATAAACAGTTGTGTTTAATTTAAATTTCATTCTCCTCTAGTTAGTTACTCTTCTATACCTTCCTCCATTTTTTTAACCTGGAAAAATACTGCTTTCCTCATTTAAAAAAAAGGTTTATGAGAGTTACTAAAAAAATAAGTTACAGATTCACTTACCAATAAAACTTAGTCAGATATTTAGAAGATGATTCACTATTTGATTGAGCATGTCTTACAATGCTATGGAATGAATTAGCTACAACTGTTTGTAACTTAATGTGCCCTTAGTTAAAAATAGTTGTGCTAAGAGACATATGGTCCCCAGATGGAATTTTTGTGAAGATTTGAGTTTTAAAGAGAAAAGCAGTTCCTGCTGAAGAAATTACCCCCCAACTTGTTGAAGAGAATGTTTTTCATCAAAAACAGAGAAATAAACAAACAAACAAAAAGAATGTGTAAATTTACAGAAAGAAACACCAGTGATACTTCACAAAGCAAATCTTTCATTTTACTGGGCAGCCTTTGGAGCACAGTTTCAAGACTACAGTTTACATTTTATTTATTAGAAAATTGTGCTGCTTAAAAATCTTGCTTTTGCATACCTGTATTAATTATTGGTGATTAAAACAGTTTTTAGAAACATCTTGTAAACTTGGATTTTTTTGTGTGAAAGATGAGGAAACATCAAAAAAAATTGTTCATTAATTCTAATGTACTGGCCACTGGAAATTGAAAATTTTAAAGCAAAGCAGTCTTTGCCATCTGATTATATTATAAGGAGGGATATCTGTATGATATACCAAAAGAATACAAGGAAAGCTCTAAGAAAGGAAGAGACTAAAATGGGTGGGGGATACCAATGGGATCATATTAGAAAAGTTTTCTTCTGCTTAATCTCACTGAATAGATAACCTAAATCCCCACACAGAATGAAAGAAACATCCCTAAAAAGGAAGGGAATTTAGGACTCTTTTTATATAAACTACAGTGTTTTCCATGTAGTACTTGAGAAATATTTGATGACTGAATTAGTTTTTGCTTTAGTTCAAATATTATCTGAAATAAGAAACCCCCTCTGAAAGAACCCTGACAAAAAGTGATCAAACTTCTGCCAATGATCTCCATTGATAGGAAATTTATTGTTTCCAAAAATAGTCTTTTCAAATTTTAGAAATTTTCTTGTGTTTGAAAATTTATTATTATATTGAGCCAAATTTGTCCTTCTTATACCGTTACCCTGATCTTACCTGCTTCCAGAGTAACACTAAGAAAATATTATCTGTTCCACATGCATACTTTCAATTAATTGAAATGAATAATTATCCCTTTTTCACCACCCAAAGCTTTAAGGAGAATTTTTAAAGGCAAAAACTGAGATAGTAGCAGGTGGAATTCTTGAGAGACCTCAATGGTTTAGAATGGTCAGGATACAGTGACTAAATATATCATGAAAAGTAATTGTGCAGTCTAGGATGCCTCCGGTATTTCAATCATGATTGACTAAGATAAAGGTAATACTATTAAATTAAATAAGAAAATGAAAAACAAATGAAAACATGTTAAGGTCAAATGACAATCTTGACTGCATTTGTTTTAATTATAATCAACGTGTAAGTATTGGAGATGTCTAACAGCCATTGAAAATATGAATTTATTCACTATGATTAGAAACATTTAACTTAAAACAACTCTGAGGTATCACAGCACACCTCTCAGTGTGGCTAATATGATTGAACAAGATAATGACAAATGTTGGAGAGGATTTTGGAAAACTGGTACACTAATCATTGTTGGTGGAGTTGTGAACAGATCCAGCCATGTTGGAGAACAATTTGTAACTGTACCCTTTGATCCAGCAATACCACTACTGGATTTGTATTTCAAAGAAATCATACAATATGGGAAAGGATCCAAATTTGCAAAAATATTTGTAGCAGCCCTTTCTCTGGTGGCAAGAAACTGGAACTCAAAGGGATATTCATTAGTTAGGGAATGATTGATTAGTTATGGTATACAAATTTAACAGAATACTATTTTTTAAGAAATGATGAGCAGACTGATAACAGAAAAGCCTGGAAAAACTTACATGAACTGAATCTGAATGAGGTAAGCATAACCAGGACAACATTGTACATAGTTACAACAAGATTGTGTGATTATCAACTATGCCAAACTTAGCTTTTCTCAGTAATATAGTGATCCAAGATAATCCCAATGAACTTGTGATGGAAAGTGCCATCTGCAAACAGAGAAAGAACTATGGATACTGAATGTAGATTGAAACAAACTATTTTCACCTTTTTGTTTGTTTCTCATGTATTTTTCCCTTTTATTTTTATTTTTCTTTCATAACATGAAAATATGGAAATATATTGAACATGATTGTACATTTATAACATATATCAGATTGCTTGTGGTCTTGAGGAAGGGAAAAATAAGGGAAGGAGGGAGGGAAAAATATTTGAACTCACAATTTTACCAAAAATTAAATTATTTTTATATATAATTGGAAAAATTATTAAGTGAAAAATATGAATTTATATTGCAAAGACAGCTTTGGAATTGGGAAATCATTTGTAGAAAATTTGTGTAGACCTAAAAACTGTATAATTTTCAGATGAATAATTTCATAATTAAGGAATGACATGAGGTCAGAATAAAGGAAAGGACTATATATCAGATAAACAAAAAGCAAGTGGAGCTGGATTAAAAGAGCTGTAAAAGGACGTTATTCTGGAGACAAAATGTCAGTTTCCAAATCTCGTTTTTTCAACTGCTGTTGCTATGGTGTCTTAATAACTTTGTACTAAATGGAAATGTTAATATTAATGTTCTTTATCTGCAAGTATAATCTGCTAACTAGCTCCAATGGACATTTTTTTGTGTGAACTACTGTCTTTGACCTTATTAGTTCATTGGTTACACACTTGCATATCTATTTAAATTATATTTATTTCCCCAGACTTCTTTATCCTTTGTGAATCCTTCAGTAATTCAAGATTCATCTCAAAGATCATCAGAGCAGGAGCATAGTTTAAATCTTAAGATTGCATGATATCACCAGAAAAAAATATTATTTTAAGTAAAATTAATTGAAGAAAAAAGAAAAACTTTGTTTTTTGGCTACATTGAAAAAGAAGAGGAATAAGAATTGATTCTTAAGAACACTTAAAAGTACTTACAAAGTAGGAAAAAAAGCAGAAGAGTACAGTCTCATTGACTTCAAAGGTAATGAAATTGTCAAGAACTGGGTGCCATGTATGAGAATCAAATTACATTTTCTAACTTCTTCTGAGCTAGAACACAAAGATAGTAATTAAACTTTGTTTTTATTTATTTAATCAGTATACAACAAGTATATATTTAAATATCTACAATGTATTTAATAACATGCTAGTTTTAGGGTGGTCAATTTTATTTTAAAAAGACACATGGGAGCTTTGTGACAAAATAAGTAGAGCATAAGACCTAGAGTCAAGAGGACTTGTGTTCAAATCTAACCCCAGAAACTTGACTCTTACTGAAAGACAACTACCAAACTATTAGCTGTGTGACTCTGGGTGAGTCTCTTGAGCTTGAATGTCTCACATACGCACAAAAATAAAGATAAATAACATATTAGAAATAGCCTCCTTTTGTATCACTCCCTCATTTCTAGAGGTAAGCACAGTAAGAGATTATTCTCAATACTCAGCAAATTATTTTGATTGGTAATTATGGGACAATGCAAATACTCTCTGACTACCATTAGCCATAAAAGATATTGTTTATTTCAATCATAATAGTAATAAACCAGACACAAAAGCTTTTTTTCCAGACTTAGAACAAGGCAAAACAGATGATAGTCAATGTGTTTTCCCAAATTTGTCTTTTCCTTCTTATTTTATTTTCTCTTTCCAAACTGTCTCATCATTTATTCTATGTTCTACCCAATCTGGATATATTCTAACTTGTTCCCAGCAACTGGATTTTCAACTATCCATTCTCCCAAAATGTTAGTCTATCTCCAATCTATTTGTCTGCCTTCATTTTCAACCCAAAGATGTACTGTCTCATTAAATCTAAATATTCTTACATTTAAATCATCTTTTGGGTACTATTTTTTTCTAAATCCATTAAGGTCTCAGGATTTTTTACCCTTCTTAAATTACTTTCCTATTTTTTATGTATGATGTCATAATTTAAGTATCTGGATTCAAAAGCTTGAACTAATTTCAATTCTTATATATTCTATTTTCATATCCAGCATTTTTCCTAAATTAGGCTATAATCACCTTTCAACTAGAATAACTTATTTAGCCTTTGTGCCTTCAGTCAATTCTCAATGTAAGATATCACTCACTAGATGAGCATTCTTTTTTTTAAACTTTTTTTTTAATTAAAGCTTTTTATTTACAAAACATATGAGTGGGTAATTATTCAACATTGACCCTTGCAAAACCTTATGTTCCAAATTTTCTCCTCCTTCCTCCCACTCCCTCCCCTAGAAGGTAATCCAATACATGCTAAATATGTTAAAATGTATGTTAAATCCAATATATGTATACATATTTATACAAGTATCTTGCTCCACAAGAAAAGTCTGATCAAGAAGGAAAAAAAAACTGAAAAAGAAAACAAAATGCAAGCAAATTACAACAAAAAATGAAAATGCTATGTTGTGGTCCACACTCAGTTCCCACAATCCTCTCTCTGGGTGTATATGGCTCTCTTCATCACAATATTAAACTTATCTGAACTGATCTGAAATCTAAATGAGCATTCTTAAAGAACCTGTATTATTATAGAATTTCTCTGCTCAAAAATCTTCAAGGGCTCCATTTTTCCTCCAGAATAAAAATAGAATCCCGCATTTTGTATTTTAATCTCCACAATCTGATATCTATCTGAATGTTTGACTTTATAACACATTAATTCATGTATTATATATTCCAATCAATTTACCTTCCTTGTTATTCTTTATGAAAAATATTTCATTGTTTGCCTATATTATTCTCACTCTTTCTATGTCTAACAAATAGTCTCCTCCCCACCTCCAACTTGTGGAATTCCAATCTTTCTCCTGAACATATGTCTTAAAGATGGTTTTCTTGAATTGTTTTTATAAAATGGTTATTATTATTATTACTGTTTCTAATTAGAAATTAGTTTTTAAGATTTTTTTCTTTATGTATTAGTATATAGGTTATATAGTTGTATCCTTCAGGAGAATGTAAGCTATTTAAGAGCAGAGACTGTTGTATTTGTCTTTGTATCACCAATGCCTAGGACAGACCTTAGACTATAATAAGTGATAGCTAAAATTCTACTGAATGCATTTGAATAACTTTATTTACATTGATATATTGAACTGATTATTAACATATTACTTCAAGTGTATTTTTAAATTATTTAAACAACCTTCACTTTACAGTGTTAAAAATGTTTTGTTTTGTTTTGTTTTGTTTTGTTTTGTTTTTACCTGAATAGGATTTTGGGAAGATGGCAGAGTAGGTCTAAATTTCTGGCACTTCAGATTCCCCCCACAAACAGAACAAAATTTGGTCTCAAGCTAAACATAGATTGGTGAAAAATCAAGAAGTCTTGGGTCAGAACAGTGGTCCTCCTGAAATAGCCAAAGAAGATCTGAAGAAAGACTCCAGGCTGGAGATTAACTAGTGCGAAGGGCAAATACCTCTAGACTAACTCTGTAGAAACACCAAATTGGGAACCCTGAGGCTAGGTCGGTTTGGCCAGAGCCTCAGCAGGAAGTACAAAAACCTTTACCACCTGGATTGCATGCAGGGGAAGGGAGGGGGAGTGTTTGATTTCAGGAAGATTAAGTGAACCATAGCTTATTAGGAAGACCAGGCACATCTATGCTGCAGAGTTGAGGCTCTAGGGGAGAAAGAACCAGCACACCCAATGAGTGCAGAGCAGTGGAGCCGAGACCCTGCTGGCTGTGGGCACTTGCAAGAGACTGAAACTTTTCGTTTAGGATTCCAAGTCAGAGGGCAGAGCCAAAGTAGAATTAGAGCCACCATCCCAGCACATCATTATTAGAAGTGTTTACACTAATATTTCTTCTTTTAAAAAATGAAGCAGTAAAGAAGAAAGAATCTAGTCACAAAAACTTACTGTGAGAATAGGGAACAGAAGGGTTCATAGAGGAGGATGCTGAATTAAAAAAAAAAAAAGGACTACCTGGAACTGAACAACAAAAGAATCTTGACATAATAATGCAAAAAAAAAATGTTCTGGAGTGATAGTACAGGAGGAGAAAGTAGAAACAGAAAAATTCCAGTGTGCACCACCTAAAAGAGATCCTTTATGGAAACACATAGGCATATTATTGTCACAGTTTGAAAGCTTCAGATCAAAGAAAAAATTTTGCAAGAAACAAGAAAAAATAATTGAAATATGTTGGAGCTGCAATTAGAATTGTACAGAACTTATCAACAGCCACAAATGACCAGAGGTCCTAGAATCATATATACTTACAATCAAAAGAACTAGGCTTGTTGCCAAAAATATCATAGTGAGCAGAATTATCCATAATATTGAATGAAAAAAAATTGTCATTCAACAAATAAAGATTTTCAGGACTTTCAACAAAACCTGAACTCAAGAGAAAATTTAACATATAAGAGCCAATATCAAAGATCAATTTCAAGGAACTTTAAGATATACAATTTTTTTTTGTATTTTTATATGGAAAAGCATACCATATGGTCAGTATTGAGATCAGCAATTGGATCACTCAAAAGAAAGATTGGGACAGAGTTGAGTATGTTATGACTCTAAAAAGCAAAACTTCTTGGAAAGGGAAAAATGGCAATTCTGTTATTTATACAATTAAGGTACCGAGGAAGAATAGACACAGAACCATTAAAGGTGGGAGAAGGGCTCATAATTTTGAAAATCTACTCAACATTGGAAATGGATTAAATAGGCAATATTTCATATATACCATGAAGAGTATATCATCCTTCAAAAATTAAAAAAAAAATAAGGGAGAAGGAACAGGCAAAGGAGGAAACTAAGAGTGGGGAAGAAGACAAGGGAGGGATCCAGGGGTAAGGGGAGGCTGAGTAATAGCAAGGCAAATTAAGGAAAAAGCAGGAGAGTTAGCAGGAATAAGAAAGAAGAGATATACACAAACACTAAAACAAGGATGAGGAGTAGAATAAGAAAAAAAGTACAACTTGTACATTGATCTTAAATAAAGGCAAAATTTAAAATTCAGTCAAGAAAAAATTATTTTATATGTCAGTCATACTAATATTGTTTTAGATGGATGCTTACATATGCATAGATGAGTATATGTAGATATGCATGCATGTTACTCTATGTAAGTGTCTATATCTATGTATATATGTGTGTGTCTGGAATAGGTATGAATGTTTATGTATATATGGTTTTATATGTGAAGGCATGTATGATGTGTGTGTATATATGTATATGAGTATATATATATATATGAGTATATATATATATTTACCTACACTTGCTTGGGGAGGTAGGGAGGATGAAAGAGGAAAAAAATAATAAAGTAAAGACAAAATGTGGAGCAGAGAACAAAAGAACAACTTACAAGGAGTCAAAGAAAAGATAGACACTCATGAATATAAGCTCATCTACTGTTATATATCCTTTCTTGAACTGATAATTTATTGTAGGGTTTTTTTTTGTTTGTTTTGTTTTTGTTTTTTTTGCTGAGGCAATTGGGGTTAAGTGATTGCCCAGGGTCAGATAGCTAGGAAATGTTAAATGTATGAGGCCAGGTTTGAACTCAGGTACTCCTAACTTCATGACTCATGTTCTATCCACTCTGCCACCTAGCTGCCCCAATAATTTGCATTTTACCAATTATATTTGTGTTAAATAAAATAATGTATGTGCTGGATTCCATGTCTTATGTATTTCTACAATTCTATTTATGGTTTGATATATGATTGTTTATGTTATTCTAATCATGAGCATTTAATGTATGGATTGAAAAATGTACAAATTTTCAATTAATGAAAATTTATGTAAAAGAATTTTAAAATATGTTAGCTTTATATATATGTACAAATATGGTAATTATAGCATGTGAATAACAATTACAGAAAGTCCATAGGTACAAAATATTGCTAATTTTGATGTTGTTTATATGATTCATTATAAAGAAGGAAAAGAAGAAGAAAAAAGCCAAAAAAAGGAAACTTCAGCAACCTAGAGTAGATTATTGTTTATCCAATCTTCTTCAATTACCTAGGCAAATCTTAAACATGAGGGCAATCTGAGGTCACTGGTTTCAATTTATTTGTAATGTGTCCCACATTTAGCTTTTTCTTTAAAGTTTTTATTTTCTATGTAATAGATGCAAAGTAGTACTTTACTTTCTGTTTTGAAATATGCTCCTGACATATATTTTCATCTTAGAAAGAATTACAAAACCTGTTTCTTCTCCTTGGCTCCCTTTCTTTTTTTTTCTCTTCCTCTCTCTTTTTTCTCTCTCCTTTTATCTCATCTTTACCTCCTTTTGTATCTGTCTAACTCTTCTTCTTTCTTTTGCTCTGTCACTCCGTTTTCTGTCTCTGACTCTGTCTTAGTCCCTGCTAGAATATATATCCCAATATAAACTTACATCATGTGAGATTTATGTCCCTGAGTACTTGGAATGGTGGTATTCTTGAACACACACACACACACACACACACACACACACACGCATACCACTTTAAATTTATATTTAATTAAAATTGAATATAACCTCTTTTTATTTTATTCCCTTACAAAAAAGGCTATAAAGATATTCTCCAGTTGCATCATGAGATTTTCTTTTGATATAATAAGAAAGACAACTAACAGTTTTGCAATGATAGGGAGCTAGCCTTAAAGTCAGCAAGTATTAGCAAGATCAGTAAGTCTTATGCCCCATCTCTGTCACCTATTGGCTCTATAAACCTGAGCAAATCACTTAACCAATTAGTGGTCCAATGAACTCTTTAATGGTGCAGAGTCTAAATTGTAAACGTGATAATTTGCATTTGTAATAGGGAAGTTTCCTCTATTGATGACAGGATAGGCCTTGTATAAGTTATTAAAAATGTTAATAATGTAAAGATCTAAAAAAGCTCTTTGGAAAGCTGAAAATACTAGAAGGAAGAAAGCTTACTTAGATTATTTGTATTGAGGTAATAGGGTTAGGAAGTAAGTTCTGATATAACATGATCGATCTATTTCTATATTAATGTATATATATTTATGTAAATACACATGTGTACATAATTATGAAATATGACATATATACATATATCTATAGAGAATTTGATATTTAAGGTTTTATGATATGGATGGCAGAGACCTATACTTTGGTGTTGGTTTGAAAGGAATACACCCTTGAACATGCCAAGATTTCTTCAAGGATAAAAATGAGACCATTAAGAGAAAGGAGTGTGCTGATGCTACCAGGAACAAAATTAAACAGGAAAGAAAACTGTTAGTGGTTTAGGACTGTGGTTATCATAGCTATTAAGGATATGATCAGCAGAAGAGGGAAGGCAATAGAACTTATTGCCAAAGTCAGGAAAAGAAGAAAAGAAGATTAAAGTGATTCTATCAACCATTTATAATTTCCTTAGGCTAGTACAAAGGTCCACTTCCCCAACTCTAGTTAAATTTATTTATTTCTTCTCTTTTATCAAAACTTTTGCCAGAAGATTTAATTGAAATCTTTCTAAGGAATAGTTTAATCAATTAACTTATATATTAAAGATACTACTCATAAGTGGTAGGATACAATTTGAGGAGCAATGGGGCACTTAACTCTTTCTGAATGAAAGAAGAAAGCATAAAAAAGTTGACATTCTTAAGTTGTTCAGACCCCTGCTTCTTAAATTCTGTCATAGCTATTAGGAATATGGGTTCCCCCTCATATAGGTTCTCATAACTGAATATGTGTATAAAGGAATTATGATTTATAATCAGTAAATGTTTGATTTGCATAACTCTTATATGTCTATGCTTCCTACATAACTATATACCTATATTTCTTAGGTGAAAACGGGTTCATGAAAGAAAAATGTTTAAGAAACACTGACAAAGAGGCTAGGAAAAATGATAATTTTGAAGGTTATATTCTAGTATATTATGACATGATAATTTTCCTTTTTTTCAAAATTTTTGTTCTTAAAATACTATAAAACCTAAATGGGGGTTTTCTAGTTTATTTCTAAAAGACACAAATTTATATAGAATATAATTATGACATAAGTAAATAATCTAATGCCTATCACTTAAATGGAGTGCTTCAATAAAATCTATTTGATACATTGAAGATTGATCCATGACGACTTTTAGTGAAGATCACTATTCATAAAAACATAATGTTAGAGTTCATGAATATATAAGTACTCTGTGTACATGGTTTTTGTACTCAAGTTGAAACTTTGGAAAGTCTACAAAAAGAACATATCTATCATTTTTACTTTTATCTTCATTACATAAGAACATACAGACTAGATAGGTCAGAAGGACTTCAAGAAAGGTAAGTCTCAGTGGAATAAAGGTATTCAGCCTCACTCAGATGCTATCTGGGAAAGCCAATAAGAAGGTTTTAATCACAGCAGATTAGCAATCAAAACCCTCAGTCCTGGCTCAGTAGGGTGGCAAATCAGTGGGGCAGCCTCCAGATCCAGCACAGAAGGCAAATCACCAGCTCAGAAAACCAGAGAACAACAGGTAGGACTAAGTCAGACAATCCACAGTGTTGTGAGCAAGACACCAAATACAAGGGGCTCCTGTGCTCAAAGCCAAGGCTCAAAGAGCACAAGAAGCTTTGGACAGGTCCACCTATATCGCATAAACATAGCTCAAACTTAAAAATCAGAAAACAGAACCCAAAAGGAAAAAAAAAAAAAACATTGACCAAGAAACAGAAAATAACCTTAATCCTAAAGCTACTATGGTGAAAGGGAAAACCAAAATTCCAATTTAGAAGAGGATAAAATGTCCATACATGAAACCTTAAGAGGTGATATGAATAGGTCATAGCCCAACAAGCCTTCTTGGAAGAGTTCATAAAAGAGTATAAAAGTCAAATAAGAAAGACAGAAGATAAAAATAGGAAAAGAAATGAAAGGTAAGCAAGAGAGTCAACAGCTTGGAAAAGGAAGGCAAAAAATTGACTTAAAAAACCCCACAATACCTTAAAAAAACACAATTGGCCAAATGCTAAAAAATCCACTGAAGAAAACACCTTAAAATTGTTAATCCAATGGAAAAGAAGATGCAAAAGCTGATTGAAAAAAAATCATACATTAAAAACTACAACAGGCAAATGGAAACTAGTGACTCTATGAGACATCAATAATCAATCAAACAAACTAAAAAGAATGAAAAAATGGAAGATGTAAAATATCTCATTGGAAAAATAACCAACCTAGAAAATAGATCCAGAAGAAACAATGTAAAAATTAGTTGTCTATCTGAGGGCCATGACCAAAGAAAAGAGATTGGATAGCATTAGTCAAGAGATCATCAAATAAAACTTTCCTGATATATTAGAACCAGAGGACAAAATAATCATTGAAAGAATCCATTGAGCATCTCCCAAAAGAGATTTCACGAGGAAAACCCCAAGAAACATTGTTGCGAAAGTCTAGAAATATAATTTCCAAGCAAGTAAATAAACAAAAAACAACAAACTGCAGGCTGCCAAAAATAAATAAAATAAGATAAAATTCAAGTATCAGGGAACCACAGTAGGGATTAGCCTGGATTTGGAAGCTTCTACATTAAAGGGCTACCCAGCAAGATTGAGAATAAATATTCAGAGGAAGAGATGGATCTTCAGTGAAGTAGGTGACTTTCAATTATTTCTTTTGAAAAGACAAGAATTTAAACAGAAAATTTGATGTGCTAATACAGAACTCAAGAGAAACATAGAAAGGTAAATAAGGAAGAAAAAAATAACATTATTTAAAGGTTAAACTGTTTACCTCCCTAGATGGGAAAATACTTGTAACTACTGAGAGAGAACCATATATTTTATTAGGGCAATTAGAGTTAGCATACATAGACAGAGGGTGTAGATATAAACTGACTCTGATGGACTGATATTAAAAAGAAGAAAAGGGTAACACGGGATAAATTAGATCACATGAATATGCCCAAAATACCTATTACAGTAGAAGGAAAGAAGGGAGGGAGATCAGTAGTTTCTAATGATTAATCTCATCAGTTTGGGCTCAAAGATGGAATTAATTCAATTGGGTATAGAAATATACCTTACCCTATAGGAGAGAAAGGGGAAAGAAAAGAGAGGGGCTGATGGGAAAAGCAAAATTACTAAGAGAAAAGGATAAGAGAAGGAAGGAGAAGTAGTAGAAGATAGGGCACATTGAGAGCTGGGTGGGTAAGAAACAAAACAACTAAGGAGGGACAGGATGAAAGGAGAGAGGAAAAAAGAGTATATATAGAAAAGAATATAGGATGATGGGAAATGTATGCTGGCAATTGTAATTGTGAATGGTAATGAAATGAACTCTCCCATAAAATAGAAAGCAGAGTGGATAAAAAAAAAAAACAACAGAATCCTATAGTGTGTTGATTACAAGAAACACATCTGAAAGAGAGAGATACATGTAAAGTAAAAGTAAAAGGCTAGAGCAGAATTTATTATGCTTCATTTGAAGCAAAAACAACAACAGGAGTAGCAATTCCAATCTCAGACAAAGGAAAAGCAAAAAGAGATCTAATTAAAAGAAATAAGAAAGGAAATTACATCTTGTTGAAGGTACCATAGAAGTGTTATTGATAATAAATATATATACATTAAGAGGTAAAGCATTCAAATTCTTAGAGAACAATTTAAGACCGTTACAGGAAGAAATACACAAGAAAATTATACTAGTGGGGGACCTTAACCTTCCCCTCTCAGAATTAGACAAATCTAACAGAAAAAATAACCAAAAAATAATTAGGGAGGTTAATACAATTTAGACATGCTAAATCTCTGGAGAAAATTGAAGAAAGGTACAAAGGCATATACCTTTTTCTTAGCAGTACATGGCACCTACACAAAAAATGATGAAAATTCAGAGCATAAAAACATCACAATTAAATGAAAAAAGGCGCAAATACTAAATGCTTTTCAGATCACAATGCAATAAAAATGGCATTCAATAAAGGGACAGAAAAGATAGACTAAAAGCCAATTGCAAATTAAATAATCTAATTCTAAATAATGAATAGGTCAAACAACAAATCATAGATATTATCAATAATTTCCAAGAATGTCAAAAATGACATAACATACCAAAACTTATGGTATGCAACCAAAGAAGTTCTGAGGTAAAATTTTATATTTTTAAACAGTTGAATGAATAAAATAGAAAAGAGAAGATGAATGAATTGATCATACAACTTAAAAATAGAAAAAAAAATAAACTCCCAATAAAATACCAAGTCAGAAATTTTTAAAATCAAAGAAGAGATTAACAAAATTGAAATAAAAAAAAACTATTGAAATAATTAACAAAATCAAGTGTTGGTTTTATGGGGGGAAATAGCAAAATCAATAAAACTTTGGTTATTTTAATAGAAAAAGGAAAGAAAAAATTACCAGTATAAAAAATAAAAAGGGAGAACTTCCCAGAAATAGAGGAAATTAAAGCAATAATTGAAAACTAATTTTTTCACTTGTATGACAGAAAATCTGACAATCAAAATGATATGGATGAATATTTACAAAAAATATTAATTTCCTAGATTAACATAAGAGGAAATAAATTACTTAAAAATTTCATTTAAGCAAAAATAAATTAAAGAAGTCATCAATGAACTCCCTAGAAATAATCTCTAGGGACATATGGATTTACAAGTCAATTCTGCAAAGCATTTAAAGAGCAATTAATTCCAAAATTATGTAAACAACTTTGCAAAGAAGGAGTCCTGCCAAATTCCTTGTACAACATATATATTGTGCTGATACCCAAAACAGGAAAAACCAAAACAGACAATAAAAATTACATTCCAATTTCCTTAATGAATATTGATGAAAAAAATTTTAAATAAAATATTATAAAGTGGATACAGTAATTTATTACCTGGATAATACACTGTGACCACGTGGAATTTATAACAGGAATGCAGGAGTGATTTATTATAAGAAAAACTATCAGCATAATTGACCATATCAATAACAAGACTAACAAGAAATCATATGATAATCTAAATAAGTGTAGGAAAAGATTTTGACAAAATTCAGCTCTCATGGTTCTTCTCAGAGGTTCAGTGACCCAAGACAATACCAATAAACTTTGGATGGAAAATACTATCTGCATATGTAGAGAGAACTATAGAAACTGAATTTAAATCAACATATGCTATGCTCACTTCAATTTTTTCTCTTATGATTTTCCCTTTTGTTCTGATTTTACTTTCCCAAGTTGATTCTTATGGAATATGTAAAAAATGAATGTATATGCAGAACTAAAAAAAATTATGAAAAGAAAGTCAACGAATTGAAAAAGGAGATCCAGAATTTCAATGAAGAAAACTACTCACTGAAAAGTAGAATTGGGAAAGAGGCAGAGCTAACATGGCTGAGAAATCTCAGGAAGCTGCCTGAGCTATGCCTAGGTTCCTCTCTAAAACAACTAGAAATCAAGTCTCTGAACAAATTGTGGAATAACAGCACCTACAATTGGATGGAATAATTTTCCTGCTCAATGTAACTTGGAAGAACTTCAGGAAAGGTCAGTCTCACTTAGGGGAAAGGAGAATGCAGCTCAGCACATATGGTGTCTGGGCAAGCCAGCAGGAATTTCTTAGCCACGACATACATCAACAACTGAAACATCTCTAATCTGCCTCAACATGACAATAACACAGCATTACAGTAGTAGTGACTCCAGTTCCAGCACAGGAAGCAAATTTCCAGCCCCAGAAATCCGGTAACAAGAGGCTTCTCTTGGTGGGGTTGCTGAAATTCTGTGAAAACTTCACCAAACACCAGAGCTCCTAGTGCTCAAAGCCCAAAGTCAAAGAGCACCAAAGCTCAGAGCTGCACAAGGAACTTGGGATAGAAACACCTGTGTCCCAGGACAGAGCTCAACTTTAAAATTCATTATATAGACCCAAAATCAAAAAACAAGAAGAAAAGAAAAATAAGAATAAAAAATATTGAACCTAGAAAGCTACTGCAGTGACAGGAAAGATCAAAAATCAAGCAAGAAAAGGATGAAATACCTACATGCAAAATCTCATGGAAATATGAATTTTTCTCAGATCCAAAAAGACTTTTGGAAAAGCTCAAATAAAATTTTTAAAATCAAATAGAAAAAAAATGAGAAGCATGTAAGAGAGACCCAGGAGCTTGAAAAGAAGAACAAAAATAGATTGAAGAAAACAATTTCTTAAAAAATGCAAAAAAAAAGTATTCCACTGAACTAAACAACACTTTTTAAAAAATGTAATTAGCAAAATGGAAAAGGATGTACAAAAGCTAACAGAAGAAAATGATTTATAAAAAAAGAGAATTGAACAAATGGAAATTAGTGGCTTCAAGAAATAGTCAAACAAACTAAAAATTAAAATACCTTATTGGAAAAGCAACCTAAGAAATCCCACAATGAAAACTTCCAAGAAATAAAGTACCTAAATTCCAGAATTATAAAGTCAAGGAGAAAATCTCCCAAGTTGCCAGAAAAAAACAAATGCAGTATTGAGAAACCACAGTGAAAGTTACCAAGGACATAGAAGCTTCTCTATTAAAGGTTTGGTGGACATGGAATACAATATTCCAAAAAGCAATCAAGAATCAACTATTCACAAAAATTGAGCGTAATCTTTCAGGGGAAGAGATAGGCCTTTAATGAGATAGGGGACTGTCAATCATTTCTAATGAAAAGACTAGAACTAAACAGAAAATTTTTTATTTTCAAATACAAGACAAGTATATCTAAAATGAACAGAAAAGAATAAAAACAGATTAAAAGTTAAACTGTTTATATCCCTACTTAAGAAGATGATATTTGTAGTTATTAAGAACTATATTTTTAGGGCAGTTAGAAAGGGTCTACATAGATAGAAGATGTGTGAATAAACTGACTTTGATGCTATAATAAAAAAAATAGAGTAAGGGATGGAAAAAGAATTATACTGGGACAAGAGGAAAGGAGAGGTAAAATGTGGTAAATTAGATCACACAAGTCAAAAAAATGACCTATTACAGATGAAGGAAACAAGAAAGGAGAATAAACATTGTTTGAAGCATAATTTCATCAGATTAGAGTCACAGAGGGAATAACATACATATTCAGTGGAGTATAGAAATTCATCTTATTCTATAGGGAAAGAAAAGGGAGGAACTTGATAGAAGGAAAAGCAAAGCAATATTATTCAATACAGTACTAGAAATGTTAACTTTAGCAATTAAAAAAAAACAACTAAATTGAAGGAGTTAGAATAAACAATGAAGCTATAAAACTATCGATCTTTTCAGATATGTTCATATACTGAGAAAATCCTTGAGAATCAACTAAAGTTCTTGAAAAAATTAGCAAATTTAACAAAGTTGTAGGACATAAACTAAATTCATATAAATCATTAATGTGTTATATATTATTAACAAATTTCCAGCAGCAAGAGATAGAAAAATAAATTCCTTTTAAAATAACTGTAAACAATACAAAATATTTGGGATTTTATCTGCCAAAATGAAGAGAGGAATTATATGAACACAATTAGACAACTATTTTCACAAAAAGAAAGTCAAATCTAAATAACTGAAAATATGTCAATTGCTCATTGGAAGGCTAAGCAAATATAATGCAAATTAATTTATGTACTCAGTGTCATACCAATCAAATTGCTGAAAATCGTGTTTTAAAGGTAGAAAAAATAGTAAAAACTCATCTGGAAGAACAAAAGATAAATAATATCAAGGAAAGTGATAAAAAATAAATGCAAAGGAAGAGAGTCTCACTGTTCCAGATTTAAAACTATATTATAAGGCAGCAATCAGTAAAACTAATGGGTATTGGTTAAAAAATAGACTAGTGGATCAGGGAAATAGGTTAGGTATACAAGACATAATAGTCTATGACTATAGTAATACACTATTTGATAAAATTAAAGTCTTCAACTTCTGAGATAAGAATTCACTATTGCAAAAAATCTTCTGGGAAAACAGGAAAATAGTATGATAAAATCTAGGCATTCACTGACATCTCACATCGTATACCAAGATAAGGTCAAAATCAGATCATGATTTAGACATAAAAGGTAATACTATAAGCAAATTAGGAGAGCAAGGAATAGTTCATCTACCAGCTCTATGGGCAAGAGAACTTATAACCAAACAGGAAATATTCAAGATGAATTATGAAATGTAAAATGAATAACTTTTATTACATTAAATTGAAAAGTTTTGAATTAAAAAAAAATGCAACCAAAATTAGAAGGGAAACACACCCAGTATTTCTGAATAAAGGCCATTTCTCAAATACATAGAGAACTGAAAAATATTTGTAAAAATACAAGTCATTCCCCAATTGATAAATGGTCAAAGGATATGAATAGGCTTGAATATATGAAGATATTAAATTCATCTATAATCATAATAAAATACTTTAAATGACTATTGATTAGAAAAATGCAAATTAAAAAAAATCTCCGAGAAAGGCTAATAGAACAGAAAAAGACATTTAGAATACTAATTCATTGCTATAAAGCCATGCATACCCTTTGATCTAGCAATACTTCTACAAGGTCTGCATCCTAAATCAATGAAAAAAAATGAAAAAGGTTCAACAAGAACAACATTCTTACAGCATGTCTCTTTATTGTACCAAAGAATTGGAAATGAAGGAGATGCCCATCAATTAAGGAATGGTTGAACAAATTGTGGCATATGAATGTAATGGAAAACTATTGTTTTATATAACATGATGAGTGGGTTCATTTCAGATATAACTTTGAAAGACTTACATAAACTATTATTGAGGGCAAGGAGAACATTGTATACAGTAATGAAAGCTTTGTATGGAGGGTCAACTTTGATAGACTGTGCTCTTCTCAGTAATATAATGATCTAAGGCAATCCTAAAAGACCCATGATGAAAAAAAAAATGTTATTCACATCCCAAAAAAGAACTATGGAGTCCTAGTGTAGATTGAAATATACTATTTTTATTTTGTTATTGTTACTGTTTTCTTTCTCCTGGCTTGGTCCCTTTTATTCTGGTTCTTCTTTCACAGCATAACTAATGTGGAAATATGTTTAATATGATTGTACATGTGTAACCTATATCAATGACAATGCTTGCTGTTTTAGGGAAGGGGTAAGAGAGGAGGGAGAAAAAAAATGATATAAAAATCTTATGTGTCATTGACCCGTCCCGCGGGTCTCGAGCTAAGGGTGCCTGAATTCTCGCATCGGCCTGTGAGCCGAAGGCTGGGGAGGCTTCAACCTGGGGATGGGCTGTGAAAGGAAAGAATGGAGACCATTCTGTATAAGGGCAGAATAGCTCGTTTATTGAGGCATAGTACAGGGTTTATATACATTGTATATCAAAGTAAACTTTCATATAACAAAGGATGTAACATCTGTTGACCATTTGTCAGGAAATTGAATGAGGGGAGGGATGTGGTGTATGTGTGACTTCCTGAAGCAGGATGCCTGCTTGACACTTTCTTGAGATAATTGATCGTATCTGGCTTCCTGGTATGCACTTTTTGGGGGCAGGGGTTTGGTAGACCTCTTTGTCTCTAACAGTCTCTTTGTCTCCAACAAATCCCCCTTTTCTATTTAATATGTGAAAGCCGAATTAGGGTAAAAAGAAGGAGTCTCCTGGCCGGGGCCCATGCCGTGGAGCCGAGACATGGCCTGGATTTAAGGAGGAGTGATCCTAAGGCAAGCTTCTACCTCGTTTAGGAGGGATCGTTGATGACATTTTAGATCTCAGTTCTTCACCTTATCGGTAGTGTCTTTTGTAAAGTTCCAACAACCCTGTCCTTTCTAGGAAGGCCAGGGGTCTTGGTACTACATTGAAGATAAGGCCTTATGCTGAGTCATTGTTGTAGCTGAAATCCCTTGTCTTCTTGAAGACAGCAAGCCTGTGGGTCATAGAGATTTATTTTTCTCTCCCAACCAGTCCTGTCCTAGCTCCAGCGACAGCTCCAGCGACATGTTCCCTGGCTAGAGACTCCCATTTTTACCTTTTATACCATGGTTTTTTGAGTAGACTTTCATCAAATTTTAAAGGGCTCATGTTACTAGTAGATTCTTCAATAGAATCATTACTGTTTAGCTGTTGATAGTAAACATGCGGTTTTTTGGCAATGGTTGAGTCTATTTGTTGTTTGATATATGATGTTAGCCTGTTAAATGCCCAAGGTCCAAAAGATATCAGTAATAGAAGTCCTATGAGGGGTCCTAACAGACTAGGGAGAAGAGTGGATAACCAGGGAGAGGTAGAAAACCAATTTTTGTACCATGACTCCTGTTTTTCCCTTTCCTTTTTGCGTTTTTCTAGACTGTCTCTTACTTTTTGTAAACTGTTCTCTACTAGTCCCAATTTGTCAGAGTAAAAACAGCATTCTTCCCTAAGGGCGGCGCATAATCCCCCTTGTTGTAAAAACAATAGATCAAGACCTCTTCAATTCTGTAGAACTACTTCTGCTAGAGACGCGACAGAGTCCTTGAGGTGTTGAAGCCCTGTCTGTAACTCTAAAATTTCCTTATCTGTAGCTGCACTAAGTTGATGAAATTGGTTAGTTGATTGTACAAGGGATGCAATACCTGTTCCAGTACCTATAGCTTCTAAGTCTAAAAGCGCCGTTTTCTTTAAAAAGGTGTGGTGACAGGCCTGTCTTAGGCTACATGGCTTGTGTTTCCTGAACACGGTGCCTTAGAATTGGCAGGGCCCCTGTCTTAGGCTATGGGAGCGGCCTCCGAGAATCCTTTGGGAGTGGACCCACACTAATCCCGTCATTGGGTAACCAGGCAGCATGTGGCATGGCCCCTATCTTAGGCTATGTGGGTTGCCTCCAAACCCTCCAGACCTCGGGCTCCCACTAATCCCGTCATTGGGTGATCCCTGCAGCCATTGGCATGATTATCCGTGTCAGGGCCATGCTAATCCCGTCATTGGCTCAGCCACAGCATACGTGAGAAATGGGGTAAAGCATGTCTGAGGTTCAACCCAAAGGCGCTAAAGAGAAGTGAGGGATAGGGAAAGGGAAGGGGGTAAAAAGGAAAAATACAAATGGTTATAACAAGGTTAAATGCTGACAATTTTCACATATCATATCACATAACATCATAGGGTCAGCATAATATATCGTCGTGTGGATGAGTTTACAACATTGTCATCGTACATAAAGGATTAATACAATGTGCCAATGCATAAGGAATGTAAGTTTTTTTTTTGTTTGTTTTTGTTTGTTTTTTGTTTGTTTTTTGTTTTTGTTTTTTGTTTTTGGTTTTTTTTTTTGTTTTTGTTTGTTTTTTTTTTTTTTAAGGAAACAATTTCCCTGAGTAGCTGTTCTAAGGAAACAATTTCCCTGATTAAGGAAACAATTTCCCTGAGTAACTGTTTTGAGGAAACAATTTCCCTGAGTAGCTGTACCAACACAGCAAATCTCCCAATCTTGTTGTATTAGTAAAACCACCCGAAGCATGGAATCAGGATTTCTTGAAACAGAGACGTAATCTGTCTCCCATCCGCTGGTACCACGATTTCTCCAATAGTTGTTCAGTAAACCGTAGGGATTCTCTTGATTTGTCTTGTTCTACGGTATCTTGATTTTGCAGCTGATGATAGATGATGTGACTTTTCTTGGTGATGGCGGAATCTACTTGGGATTTTACAAAAGTTGTTAGTTTATTAAGGGCTCAAGGGCCAAAAGAGATTAATAGGAGAAGGCATATGAGGGGTCCAAGAAGGCTGGGAAGGAGAGTAGAAAGCCAGGGAGAGGTAGAGAACCAATTTTGATACCAGGATTCCTTTTGCTCCCTTCAAAGTTGACAAAATGTAAAGCATAACTCATAATGCTTACTTAGCATGTTTCAGAAGGTAACAGAAATTATCAGGACTTTTCCCAATAAGTTATTATCAGTTTGAAATCAAATTAAATACAGCTTTTAAAAATTTTCTTACAGTATTGACGGTTCAATATTTAGACAAATTTCTAAGATCTTATACCCAAAATAACAATCTAGCATGCACAAAGCAGCAGTAATTATAAAAACCAATTGCCCATAAATCCAAAAGGATATGGCTCTTTTTTTTTTTTTCAACACTAATTAAAATCCACTTTCTCTTCTAGCAGGCTTGGGGGAGGGGGGGAACTTTTCTGCTAGCATCTTAAAATGGCCAAACTTTTTCTGTCCCTGCTAGTTTCAAGTTAATGCAAACACTTAACTCCAATAAGAAATTTTAAAACCCAAGCATTTTACCATTGAAATGACCAATTGCCAAATTTTGGAGTTTCACCTAATACACACACACACCAATCATAAGAGCTCTTTAATCACACACACACACACACACAGATCTCTCAAACACTAATTACACAGACATTTTATGAGACGCTCCTCTCAGGAAAACCGGGAGAGGAGAGGGGATTTCACAAGACAGGCAGATATATCAGACAGACATAAACCAAGTCAGACCGTCACAGCCATGTTAGCCTTTAAAATACCCAATACATAAAAATTCCATATTGCATATTGTCCACAAAAGGCAAAAACTAATTTCCTCAAAATCCCTTCAATGAATACAATTTTAAGATGATGCACTACTATCAGTTAAAACTCATACAGAATATCACATTTGCACATAAAAGAATCAATTACAAATATCAGTTAAATTTTTTCAAGTAACCTTACCAAGTTACAAATCACATTTATTATCATATTCCTTAAACCTGAAGCAAACAAATTGCCAAGTTTATTTCCATTTCTAAAGAAGCAGCTGAAAGTGTGGGGGGATCTAGAATGATTGAAGAAGGGCGGGAGGGAGGCTTTGTCTTTTTATCCTCTACCGGAGTTTCTTTATCTTTCTCTTCGCATAATGAAGCCTTAGAGGCAGCCCGAGAAAGTGGACGCAAGCAGGACTCAGCGCTGATAATAAGGTGTCTGGCGCCACCTTCAGACGCTGCGCTTCCTACAACCTCATTAATGAGCGTCCAGTATGGAAAAATGTTAAGGGGCATGGATTCAGGTCCCTCTTTTCTGAGAATTTCATTTAAGTCCCTGCCTACCTTTTGCCATTTTGCGGGATGGATCTCCGGACCCTTAACAATAAACCAAGGACAGATCTTATCAATATAAATAAAAAATTTTATGAGGTCCTTTTTTTTTTACTTTAATTCCTCTTTCTCTAAAGCTTTCCTTAAGGTCCTTGACAAAAGCCTGTTCTTTAGAAAGGTGGGAGCCCATGATTGCGGCGGATTGGTTTACTTACTCGTGGTCTGTAGAATCTTTTGTGGGGTCGATAGACGGGGATCTGGCCAGATGGTGCGTCTCTTCGTGCTTCCTTGTCCTCGTCAATCCGCCGGGGCGATGCGGATTCCCAGGTCCCTGTTCGGGCGCCAACTGACCCGTCCCGCGGGTCTCGAGCTAAGAGTGCCTGAATTCTCGCATCGGCCTGTGAGCCGAAGGCTGGAGAGGCTTCAACCTGGGGATGAGCTGTGAAAGGAAAGAATGGAGACCATTCTGTATAAGGGCAGAATAG
>JAJPUD010007999.1:10496-27246 GCA_023553655.1 Myrmecobius fasciatus
GGCCGCGTCACGCGCGCCGCTCGGCCCGGCACCGCAGGAGGCCTCGGCCCAGGATGCTGGAGGGGATCCGGGTCACGGGTGAGCGGCCGCGTGGGGGGACCCCGGGGGGAGGGGGGCCGGATGGGAGTGGGGTTCGCTAATGAGGGACCCTGGTGGGCCGAGGAGGTTCTGAGCTGGGGGCCCGGCCGGCTGCAGCTGTGCTCCCCTGTCTCTCTGCTTTGCTTCTTCCTCTCTGCCTGTCTCTCTCTCTCCCCACCTCCCCAGGGTAGAGTCAGGGTCCCGGGGTTGCTCTTCACCCCCTGGTCCTGAGAGCCCACCCAAAACCCCTCCTGTTAACCTCGAACCCCGGGAAGTCTCGCCTCTTCCTCAGTCCTCGGACTGGAACATCCCGGCAGTTGGGCTGGAAACTTTGTATCTTGGGCACCTGTAACATTGTTTCTCCAGGAGGCTGGCTCCCTTTGGAGAGCCTGGGCGGCCCAGCTGCTGCCTGAAAGATGTTCCCCTTCTGCTTGGGGCAGAGCATCTGTGAAGGAGTCGCCATATCTGTACACAGCTGGTGCTTAATTAAAGCTCTTCCCCTTCCCCACCATCTTTGAGGCAGTGAGTGTCCATCCAGAGCCCAGGGTTCTTGCTCCGAGACACTAAAGTGCTCCCTCTTGGTATGATGTGACTCCTTCCTGTAAGATCTAGTGTTGCCAAGCTCCGTGGTTGGGGCCGGATGGAAAGTTACTTCATGCTATAGCTTCTCTGTCCCAACATGGGCTGTGTGACCACAGGCCATTGGCTTGACATCCCTGGACCAGGACACACTCAGGGGAACCTTTCTCACAGTCCCTGCTTTAGAAAGACCCACTCCAGCGCCCCCCCCCAGCTCCTATAGGGTGAACCACACAAGTCCTAGTGAGATAACCAGGTTAAATCATAACCTTCAAATTATAACCCCCCTACTGGTGAATAGTGTTAACTTTACATGGCAAATGGGTATTAATATTCCTCCTTAGCAAGACAGAGAGATGCCCTCAGACTCCACTGAGCCTTTAGTGGAGTTAGGGCAATTGAGTCAGAATGGCTTCCCTCCCCCCCCCCCTTTTTTAGTTTGGAAACCAGACATAGACAGCTGGCTGCTATTGGAAGAACTTGTGTGGGCTGCATTCATGGGGCAGCACCTTTTAAATGTCCATAACTCAAACTACAGCTTTTGGGGTCACTTTGTGAACTCTTGGAAGTGTCTGAGACTGGATTTGAACTCAGCTCTTCTAGACTCTGTGTTTTGAGCCATCTAAGCATGGAAGCCCAAGTTCTGTGTTTCTCATTAATATTGCCTCTCTTCTCTGGAGGGACCAAACAGAAGCAGAATGAATGGACGGGAAGTTGGGGGCGGTGAAGGGGAATAGAGTGACAGTGTTATGATCTGGACACCCTATGAGCAGAGATAGTCAAGATAGGCTCCATCTGACCCATCCGTATGTGTGTATATTTAAAATTCTGGCGTTTGGATTTTCAGCATGGCCAAGTCATGGGGCGTTCTGTCTGTTTCTAACTGTGTCTTCAACTAAATACAGAAATCATTCTTTCTCTCTGACCTTCTTTCATCTCACTGTCCAGGGCCCCCTGGTCCCTAGGAGCCCCTCTGGATTCCTCACTCTCCCTCACCCCCCAGAGCCAAGCTGGCCCTAAGACCTGTACTCTTAGTATTGATATTGCTACATTATCTATGGTACCCTTTAGTAAAATAGTTTCCTTCCTTGTCTCTTTTAATTCGATCTGTCTTTGCTTTTACTTGATGTGCGATCAGGATTGCTACCCCTGCTTTTTTTTTGTTCACCTGAAGCATAATAGATTCTGCTCCAGCCTTTTACCTTCACCCTGTGTGTGTCTCTATGCTTTAGATGTGTTTCTTGTATACAACATATTGTTGGATTCTGGTTTTTAATCCAGTCTAAGACCTGTACTCTTGACCTTTGCCATCATCCCATGCCTTGATTGCCACAGTAGCTGCCAAGGGGGGGGGGGGAGACTGCCTGCTCTGGTCCAGCCTCCACTCAGCCACCAAAGTGATCTTTCCAAAGGGCATCTCATTTCCCTCTATCAGCCCCTAAGATCACCAGGATCAAATACAAAATCCCCTATTTGGCATTCGGAGCCCTTCCAGCCTTCTTGCTCACTTTCAGACTTAATCCCTCCCAGTCTTCTGCACCTTGTTCCCCATGTACTCCTTGGTCAGTGAAACAGCCTTGTGGCCATTCTGTGAATGTCACCCCTTTTCTCTGGCCATCCCCTAGGCCCCTACCTCCTCAAGCCTTCCCCAACTCCTCATCATTTATCTCCTGTCTAGTCCTAAAGCTTTGTATATATGAATGCTTGTTGTCTCCCCCCCCGTCCCCCCAGTTTTGAGCTCTTTGAGATCAGGAACTGTATTTGCCTCTTTTTGTATCCTCAGCACTTGGCACAGAGCCTGACTCACAGCAGTAGGAGATTACTAAGCTCTTTCTGTGTGCTAAGTACTTGGAGAGTTCTGGATGAGAAGATAGAAGTGAAAGTCTAGCCCTCAGCAAGTGGTTCTTGAGCAGCAGCTACTAGATGGGGGCTAAGAAATAGGGAACTGGCACAATTCCTGGGTAACATTGCTATATTAAATTGTTAAAAAAAAAAGTTTCTAGAATACATTTGACCATAATCTCAACTCGGTAACAGTTTCCATAAGCCAAGCACGTGAATGACTAATCACTCCAATGAACAAGCATTTATTAAGCATCTACTCTGTGCCAGGCACTATGCCAAATACTGGGGAGACAGAGAAAGGAAAAAGACAGTCCCCTGGCTTCCCAAAGCCCGATGTCTACGGAGGGGGGCAGTGTGTCAGAATTAGCTATCGACAGTCCCGTATCAGTATTAAGGGGACTCGGGAGAGCGCCACGTGGTAGGGATTTTAGCTGGACTTGCAGGGAGTCAGGAGACGTGAGCCATGTGGGGCCAGCCGATGGCCTGGAGGAGAGATGGAGGAACAGGCAGGAGATGGTGTCACGGGACCATAGGGCACGGGGAGAGGGAGCTGTGGGGATGCAGGCAGGGGCTGGAGGACCAGGGCCACCATCATTGGCACACCTCGCCAGGCAATGCCCAGTGACTGAGTGTTGCCTCCCTTCTTTGTCTTGCCATTTCTGTGACCATTACACAGTGCCAGATTCTGCTGCTCTCCCCCACCTCCAAAAAAAAAAAAGGGTCGGGTACAAGAAAAATTATTTTCAATGAATATCCATAATTAAGAACTGGATGGTCATGGTCAAACGTGACCATTTCCATGTGCGAAGGACAGAAAAAGGGGGTGCTGCTCAAACTGCCTCTGCCCGGGTAATTGGGGTACCCATGCTATGTACTAAGGGAGTTCCAGCTTTGGCCTTCGTGTCTGTCACTTTCTGGATCTCCCTTTGCTCTTTTCTGTGTTTTTAAAAATGCTTCATTGATTTTTTTAATTGTCTTTTTATTTATGTTATTCTCACTATCTTCTCCCCAAAAAGGAGACCTCTCGTAGCCCATAAGAAGCAGCAGATCGGACTGATCTGTGTATGAAACAGAGCTGACATTAGCAGAATTAGTGGGGGGAGAGTTAGAAAGATTTATCCGATTTCCTTCAGTTAAAGCCCCTTTGATTTGGAGTGCTCATTTGTCTGCAGACATCACTCATTATCCCAAGCCCCTTGTCTCCCAACCCAGAAGCGCTCAGCATGGGTACTTCAGTGGCACTGCCCGCTCAGCAGGGCCCTCAGATGCCCACCTGCTGCTCCTGCTTGAGTGTCTGTTCACAAGGCCACCTGGTTCCTGCAGAGGTTGGGGGGGGGGTCCTGGCAGCAGCTTGTGAACCCTTGGGAGTGGTCTTCCATTTTTGTGTCCTTCTTCTCATCCAGGAGCGGGTGGTGGCTTGGAAGGCCATGGCCGGTGCTGGAGTCCTTGTGCCCCAGTGCCCTGGGCTGGCTCTTCCCCGTCGCCATCTTTGTCCCCGCTTCCCAGGTGCATCTTTAATGGGGACATATTTGCTGTTGTTTTAGCCGGTGCTGAATGCTGCCTTCACACTGGGACCCTGGCCTTTCCCCCCTTTCCCCCCGGCTCACTGCTCTGATAAAGAGGCCCATGCTTTCCATTACTGGTGGAGTTGTCCCTGTTGCTGAGATTTCGGCCTCAGGCCAGTGAGGGCTTCTTACCTTTGGGATAATTGGAGATGGAGCTTTTCTATTTATTCCTCATTTAAGGTTACCCTGAGATGTGAGACACGATGACTAATATGACTATATTATAAAGCATCTAGCATGTTAGAGGGTAAAAGAAAAAATTATGGTTGTTGCCAATTGCTGTCCGACTCTTCCTGACCCTGTTTGAGGTTTTCTCGGCAAAGATACTGGAGTGGTTGACCATTTCCTACTCCAGCCCATTTTACAGAGGAAAAAACCCAGGCAAATAGGATGAAGTGACTTGCCCAAGGTCACACAGCTGGTGGGTGTTGGAGACTAGATTTGGATTCACAAAGCTTAACCTTCCTGACGCTCACCTAGCTCTCTATCCACTGAGCTACCTAGCTGCCAAAAAGGACAAAGAAAGAAAGAAAGAACTGATTGACTGATGTGATTGACTGATTTGAGTTTTAAGTAAAAAAAAAAATTTGAGGAGAATGGAGGCTTTTGTTTTATTTGAGATATTCTGGGATTTTCTTTCAAACAACCTTATTCTTTTAGGTCAAGAACAGTTTCTAGGCCCTCTGGTTTCAAAGCACTTACTGTCTGCCGTCCTTGTTGGCTGTGGATGGCAGGGTGACCGAAACTTAATTCTCCTTTGTGAAGCGCTCTTCTGAGAGAGAGAGAGAGAGAGAGAGAGAGAGAGAGAGAGAGAGAAAGAGAGAGAGAGAGTGCGTCCGAGTGGCTTCTGTTCTTCTGACCGAGAAAGGGGAGAAGGCTTGGGGAGAAGGCTGGTGGTACACAGAAGGTCATTGACGGAGCTGGCACAGGGTCCAAGAATCCTGGCAGCCTTTTCCGGGCTCCAGATGCGGTTTTTAAAAAGTATCCCTGAATCGTGACAAGAACGGCGGCTCAAGTGCTTCATTTTGGGCAGGAAAAGCTTCCTCTCTCAAGACCTTCCGCTGTCATAAACTCAGTGAAGTCATTAAAGGTTTTAACCAACTTGGGACCCCGAGATGCACCAAACCCCACCTGCTCGTTCTTCACAAAAAGCCTGGAAATAGGAGGAGGAGACAGAGGAGAGGTCTTAGGTCCGGGAGCCTTTCTTCAGTCAAGAGGAAGCCCCAGGGTCCGACTCCTTTTCGGCCCCCAGAGCTCCCTCTTCTCCCCTCTCCATGCATCAGGGGGTCGTGTCCCTATGGGGGGACTCTGCTCCGGCCCCTGATCCTTCCTTGCCAGAAGCCTCTCCCTCCCTCCCTTTCTGACCTTCAGTCCCTCCCTGTGGTCCCCAGGCAGGCTCACGCTGGCAGCCATCCTCATGGATCTCTCCTCCCTTCTGTGGCCAGACTCCTTAAGAAGGCTGGCTGCACTTTGCACTTTGCCCTCATCACTTACCTGACTCGCTTCTCCAGAGTTACACGGGACCTTGGAATCACCCAGTCCGAGGCTTTTTCTCCATCCTCATCCTCTGGAGCCCTTCATGCTGTCGGCCGCCTTTCTTCCTGGATCCTCCCCCTCTCCGTCTCTCCTCCATCCATTCTGAGCTCCTTTTCTCACTTGTCCTCCTCCAGGTCATGGCCACCTCGGGCCTCCTCGTCTCTCCCTCCATGCTGTTCAGTTCAGGGATCGCATTAGCTCCCGTGGGTGCGATTCCCATTTCTGTGCGCTTATCCCTTCTACGTGGAGACTTCCCCCATCGGGCTTTCAGTGTGTCTTGGGTCAGCGTGAGAAATAAGAAAGAATTGGGGGGGCGGAGCCTGGCAGAAGCTGCGGATGCCCTGAGAAG
Organism: Myrmecobius fasciatus; assembly: GCA_023553655.1. Lineage (NCBI taxonomy): Eukaryota > Metazoa > Chordata > Mammalia > Dasyuromorphia > Myrmecobiidae > Myrmecobius > Myrmecobius fasciatus. The sequence continues at coordinate 16,449 of JAJPUD010007999.1, forward strand.
ACCGGAGCCAAAGCAGAGCGCCCAGACACTTGGGAGACGGGAGAGCGGGGACGGCAGCGGCCCGGCTCCTTTTGATGCCATCAGAGTTTGGACTGCTCTGGTGTGAGGGATTCTCCAGATCAGGGGGGCACCAGGCCCCTAACCCTCCCTCTCCCTCTCCATCTCTATCTCCTTCCTCTGTCTCTCTTTCTCTCTGTCTCTCTTTCTTTCTGTCTCTCTGTCTGTCTCTCTCTGTCTCTTTCTTTTTCTCTCTCTCTCTGTCTCTCTCTCTCTTTCTCTCCCCCTCCCTCCCTCTCTCTGTCTCTTTCTGCCTCCTCTCTCTTTCCTTCTCTCTCTCTCTTTCCCTCCCTCCCTCTGTCTTTTCCCACCTCTCTGTCTTTGTCTGTCCCTCTCCCTCTCCCCCTTCCCCTTGCCTATCATCTTTCAGACATCTTTGTCACCCCCCCATGTTTCCCTTCCCCCACCTTTCTTGTTGGTTTTTAAGAGCCTCCCCTCGTTCCCAGTTCCATTCAGGCCATCAGCATTCCCACACCTCCAGCCCGCTGCACCCCCCACAGCCCCCACCCCGGCGCAGCCCCTCCACTTCGGCCTCCCCCAGCCTCCATCCAGCCTCCACCTAGATGTCGTTCCTCAGTTTCCAGCTCTTTTCTCCCACAAAAAAAGCTGCTCTCATTTGGGGCAGAGGCCGCTTCTTGGAGCACACAGTCTCCCTAGGAAAATGAATGTGGCGCCCCTGTGTCGTCCGACTCCTTGCCATCTTGGGGGGGGGGGAGCGGGAGAAACAATTGTAACTCAGAACCGTGTAAGAAATGGCTGTTGACACATTTCTGTTACACGTGATTGGAGCAGAGTTTGTCTGCTCCAAGTGTGGCTGGCGCAGGAGCCGTCCCGGGCGGGCCTCCGTGTCCAGCCGGTCTCTGGGTCTCTGGCGGGCAGCGTTTTCGGCCGGTTCTCACCTCCTTTTGTATCCTTCCCCGGAGGTTCCCCCCAGGTTTTCCTGACCCACCCCCCTCATTTCTCCCACGTCAGGCCGGTTCAGCGCTCCCCGCCTCACGGGCGTCCCTCAGTTTCCAATTCTTTGCCACCATCAAAGGGCTCTTTCAAATCTTTGCTGTCCTGTACAGACCTCGGAGAGGAACGGCGAGGCCCTTGCCGGGGCCCTTTGGCCGGAGTCACCCTCACCGAGCGCTTGTGGCCCTGTCCCCCCCCTCCCTCCAGCCCCCACATCGTTTTTCCTCGTACCTCTTTCCGGCCCCTAACCCCTCAGAGGCCCCCCAGCATTGCCGGGCCAAGGGAAACTTAGCTCCTGCCCTGGCTTTGCTGCCGCTCCCCCCCTTCCCCTGAGGGCCCTCGCTGTGGTCCTCCACCTCTCCCAACTCTTCTCCGGGACACAAAGACCCACCCCAGCTTCTGGGCCATCCCTGCCTGCTGCCAGTCTCCTGGCTTTCCCAACAGCACTCCCTTTGTGCCACTCGTTCAGGCACTTAGTCACCACCTTGTGTCCCGGCTGAAATACAGGCTGCTGATAATGGGCAGTGGAGAGAAACCCAGGCTGCCGGGTTGGGATTGTGCCGGCTTTCTGTGCCAGGGAGCTCGCCCTTCGCCCTGCAGAGGATATCGGAGACGGTAAGAGAGCCGGCTGGCCGCCTCTGGCGGGCTCAGGTCTCCAGGCCCAGATGAGCTCACTCGGACTCCTGAGTCCTGCCAGCGATAGCGGGAAGCTCCTGCGCCCCCAGAGAGCTCGCCCGAGCCTGGGAGGACAGACAGCACCCCAGTTTTCTGAAAGGGAAGAAATCGGAAGACCGTATCCTGGTTGACCTAGCTTGGGCTCCTGGGAGCATTCTGGGAGCCGGCCACAGGAAGATGATGGGCAGATGGGGGGGCTGCGAGAGCTTGGGGGGCGGCGACGAGCCTGGCTCCTGCCAGCCTTGCCCTCTCGGTCAGAATTTGGGAGCTGGTGTGTGCAGGCCCTCTGTGTGCTTGTCGGGTTGTGAGGGCTGATAGATGGGGGGGGCTGTCAGACGGGCACTTGGCCGGCTGGGGGGGGCGGACCCGAGGAGGGCCACATAGAGGGCTGTGGCCCCATGGCAGGGGGGTTCCTCCGGTGTTCCCATGACTCACCACCCTGGGAGCCTCGTTCCACTCAGATCAAGTTCCTGAAGTCTCGTGCTTGGGGACAAAGAGCAGCCTCACTGAAGTCGGGGCGTCCTTCAGTCTGTGGTGGGGGCCAGGAAAAGGAGCTGGGGCGCCTAGTGGGCTCCAACCCCCTGGGAGTCAGCAGCAAGAGCTCATTGGACTCTGGGCTTCCTGGAGAGAGGCGCCACCCCATTCTGGCCACTCTTGGAGGCTTGGACCCGGCTCCGGCCCGGCCTGATAAGCTGGAGAGCGTCTATCGTGGTGAAGGGCTTCGAGGTCATGTCACGGGAGGAGAGAAGGCAGTGTGGAAGTGCCCTTGGCACAGAGCACCGGGATAGGATGGCGGCCTCAGGGTATTAGAAGGGCCGGGCCCAGAGTGAGGGGCAGAAGTGGCCGAGAGCCCTCGGTCCCGGCTCGGGACGCGCGGGAGACGACTGCAGCTTTCCCGGCTCCAGGGCTGCGGCGAGCCCTGGGCCCGCCTGGCGCCTTCAAGCAGAGGCTGGACGCCACTTGGTGGGTATGTCTGAGTAGGCGAATCTGGGGGGCCCCCAGTGTCTCACCGATGTGCAGCTCTCCCGATTCTGTGACTCTTTAAGATGCTTTGGCCCCCCAGCTGCTGGCATCTTCCTTTCTGACCCCCCCAGATATAGGCTCCTTCCTCTCTCTGCCCCCCAGATATTTGGCATCTTCTCTCTGCCCCCCAATATTGACTCCTTTCTCTGCCCCCCACTATTTGGCATCTTCCTCTCTCTGCCCTCCAATATTTGGCTCCTTCCTCTCTCTGCCCCCCAGATGTTGGCTCCTTCTTCTCTCTGCCCCCCAGATATTAGTGCTGCCTTCTTTCTGCTCCCCAACTTCTGGCATCTTCCTCTCTCTGCCCCCCAGATGTTGGCTCCTTCCTCTCTCTTCCCCCCAATATTTGGCTCCTTTCTCTCTGTTAAGCTTGTGCCCAGGATCAGGGACCACTTAGTGGTGGTGTGAGTGGTCATACCAGCCCCCTGGAGAGAAGTTCCATTATGAGCCCCGTTTTACAGATGAGGAAACCGAGGCAGCAGCGAAGTGACTCTCCTAGGGTCACACAGCTAATGAGTATCTGACTGGTCAGACTGCCCGCCTGGCAGCGTGGGGGGCATGGGGAGCGCTCTCTGGGGATTGCCTGTGTCTCTTTGTGAAGCTCATGGGCAGGGTGCTCCCAACCGCGCAGCCTGAGCCTCCCAGAGTGCGGTTCCGCTCAGGACCTCTGCGGGCAGTGGGACTCCCCAGAGCTGCATTCTCTGAAATGTTCTGGGGCGGCTTTTAATTTTGCCTCGGCTCTGTCCCTGAACGATGTCCTCCCTAGAATTCTGGATTGCGTCAATACGTGGATCTTGTGGAACTAGAACGTGGTGAGAGAGGGGACTGGGAGGCAGAGGACCTTTCTCCCTGGGGCCTCCTTTGTCCCCCTGGGCTTAGTCACACTTTCACCGGTGTGGACAGGGCCCAGAAGAGATAAGGAGTTAAGGCCAGTTCCCAGTGCTTTTCTCCCAATGACACTTCCACAGCGCTCTCTCTGCTCCTGCGGGGGCACCTTGCCAAGGGCTGGGAGCAGTCGAGTTGTGGAGGGCTGGAGCAGCTGTAGCCGAGGGCCAGGGGCAGCCGGGTAACCCAGGGCCAGGGGCAGCCAGAGCCGAGAGCCAGGGGCAGCCGTAACCAAGGGCCGGGGGCAGCCAGAGCTGGGACCGGGGCGGCCAGGTAGCAAAGAGCCAGGGCAGCCAAGGGCTGGGGGCAGTTAAGTAGTGGAGGGCCTGAGCAGCTGAGTACCCGAGGGCTGGGAGCAGCCATAGCCGAGGGCCGGGCCGTCCGGGTAACCCGGGGCCGGGGGCAGCCACAGCCGGGGCCGGAGCAGCCGGGTAACCCGAGGCCGGGGGCAGCCACAGCGGGGCCGGAGCAGCTGAGTACCCGAGGGCCGGAGCAGCCGGGTAACCCAGGGCTGGGAGCAGCCATAGCTGAGGGCCAGGGGCAGCCATAGTGGGGCTGGGGCGGCCGGGTAACCTTTGGTCCCGCTCTCTTTCCCAGAAAAGCTTCACTGGCCTGAGCAAGAGTTGGCCACCAAGTCCCTGCTGAGCCCCGGTGAGAAGCTGATCATTGACTGTGAGAACAACCTTTCCCACTTGACTTCGGGAATCCTGAAAGACATTTTCACGACTGGAACCAGCAGCTACAATGTCCTGCTCCAGTCCAAGGAGGAGAAGAAGAACCAGCTGCAGAAGCCGCCGTCCCCGGCCCACCACCGGCGGCACCGAAAGCCCAGCCGCTCCCCGGGGTCCCCTCGGGGCAAGGAGCAGCACCACCGCAAGATCAAGGTGCCCATGCCCCTGACCAACAACAGCTGGTGCTACCTGAACAAGCAGCCGTCCATCTTTGTCAACAACCCGCTGTCCGGTGGCGTCAAGTTCTCCAGCAGCTTCGGGGTGACCGGCAACGGCCTGACCCCGAGGTCCAAGACCAAGGCCAAGAGGCACTTCTCCACGCTGGCCAAGCCCAAGCAGCCCCTCACGGTGCCCAAGAACTTTGAGAAGGGGGACGACCCCGCCAAGAGGCTCTGCATCCTGACGGCCATCAAGCCCACCAACCTGGAGAGGGAGAAGGCCAAGTTCTTCAAGGCCGAGTTCGCCTATGACCCCCAGTTTGAGTACGCCAACCCGACCGTGCCCGCCATGCTGGCGAAGCACGGCCAAGCGTCCGACCGCTTCCTGAAGCAGGTAGGGTGCGGGGCGGCGCGGGGCCCGGGTACGCGGTCCCAGCCAACGCCCCCCAGCCAGGATGCCAGCAGATAGCTGCCCCCCACCCCGCTCCGCAGATGCTGAAACTTGCTGGGGTCGCCCAGCTGGTAAGGGGCGGCTCTCTGCCCCCTGCCCTGCCGGCACCCAGTTCCGAGGGGGTGAGCAGGGGCCCGGCTTTGTCTCGGGGGTCCCGGCTCAGCGGGCACCCAGGGAGGGGATGCATCCAGGCTTGATCCCACAGACTGACTCATCAGGGGGTTTGTCCTGCCACGGGACCCCAGGGGCAAGGGGACTAGTCCGGGGCTCCTTCCTGGGCACACGGGCAGAGGCTCAGGCTTGCAGTGTATCAGGACACAGGGAGGTGCCCCTTGGCCATGGGCATGAATCGGGGTACTCATCACTTTCCCGAGGTCCTGGGTGGTGCCAGGTGGGAGCAGAGGCAGCTTGGGGGCCCAAGGGTGGCCCCTTCCAGGGGCCCCTCACTTTCCCATTTGGACAGAGGGAACGTCACAAGGAGACAACTTGGGGGGGGTCGATCTTGAAGCCCTAGCGGCCTTAAAAATCAAAGCCAAAGCCCCTCTCCTGCCAGCCCGTGCCAGCCCAGCAGGTGGCACCATTTCCTAATTATTTAAAAACGCTTTCCCAGCCTCCGGCCCGTGACTCCCTCCTGTTAGGGACGAGGTCCCCCTCAGGAATGAGGGCTTGGTGGGCAGCCGCTGATCCCCTTTTGGCCTCGAATGCCGGGGCCTCTGGTTCAGCCTACTTGGTGCCATGGGATCCTGCCAAGCTGGCACGCCACCCAGGAGGGGACCTCGCTGACCAAGTGGAATTTGCCCGGCTAGGGAGTACGGGCTTGGGAGCGAGATTGTGCCCTGGGGCAGGGTTTTGTGTTCCTCAGGGCTTCCTTCTACCCCAGCTGAGCACTCCATCCTCAGGGGTGCCCCGTGCCCAGGCACAGGACAGCGCTCTGGCCTTCTCCTCTTAGGGAACCTGGGCACCCCCAGGGCTGCCCATCCTGGCCGTGGCCCTGCCTCTTAGGCCGCTTGTGAGCTGTCGGCGACATCCTGCGGCCTTCCGCTCTTCTCTCAGACCCAGGCGGTGCCCCCCAAATAGCGTGGCATTAGCCAGGTGTTCTCTGATGGCCGCCCACCATTGCCGGCTCTCCCCAAGGCCTGCCCGGACCCCCGTCTTTCAGATCTCCTATTGTCTGCATCTGGTCGGGTGGCCCTCCGGGGTGCCCAGTGAGCGCCAGGCCCAGCATCTGGGCCTGCCTCTGCTTGTGGGTTTCTGCCCATCCCTTCCCCCCATCCTGCCAGGGCAGAGACACTGGCCCACTGCACTCCTTGGTTCAGAGGGCACCCAGCTCCTTTTAGGTTCCAGCAAAGCTTGATCTGGCCCCATCCCTTGGGGGATGACGGCCTTCCCCTCAGACTTCTTGGCTCCCCTCGGGTGGGCTCCCCTCATGTGGCTCCTTCCCCACCTCCGCCCACCCAACTCTCTCCTGGAGGGCTCAGCGTCCCCCCATCCCGTGGGGTTCCCAGCTGGGGGAGGTCCTGGCAGAGTGGAGAGACCCCTCAAGTCGGCCCCTCTCGGCTCTGCCGGCAGGGATGGCGGGCGGTGAGCCGCTTGTGGTGGGATTGGGCGCGAGCTCGGCGTCAGTGCATGGGCTGACCGGATGACTCTGCCTTTCCCCTTTAAAGAGGAAGAGCAGCGGTCCCAGAGGCCTCTTTGCCGTGGCCAAATGGGGAGTCGGGAGGCCTCCGGCCCCCCAGAACCTCTGGCCAATTCGGCGGCGTAGAAACCTCCGTGACTCCCCCTCTAGGCGCCGGCGGTCCGGCCAGCCTCCCACACCCAGGTCCCAGAGGGTTGGTCCGGGGGCCAGAATTGCCGGCCCGGCGTTGAGTCAGTCCCCGTGGGGTCTCGGCCAGCCAGTGTTTGGGGGTCGTCGCCGGGGATGGGTGATGGCGCCTCACTGCGGCGCCCCAGATTAACGCGCTCGTGTCCGTGCCTCTTGCAGTCTGTCAGTATTATGGAGAGAACTCTACAGAGATATGGAAGTTATGAAAACTTTGAACAGTCCACAGGAGGCTGCTTACTGTCCAAAACGCGCATCTGGAGCCACGTCAGGAAGTATATGACCAAGGAAGGCTGCCTTGGGGAGGTGAGTCGCCCGGAGTCAGCCTCGGGGGGCCCCGGAGCCAGCCTCGGGCCCGCTCAGGGACCTCACGGGCCCCGTCTGACCCAGGGAGCGGCTTTCAGGGTGGCACGGTGCCCGCGGAGAAAGCCGGCAGCTCACCCGAGTCACCAGTGGCTTGTTCCTCCTGCCGGAGCGCAGATCTGGCTGCCATTTTAGCCATGCTTGGGGAGCCAGGAGCCCCTCCAGACAGGCCCGCGGCCCCCGCGCTCTCATCAGAAAGGGGGTCTCCCTCCTCAGCTTCGGGGGCCCCTCGGGGGGGGCTCCCCACTCAGTGGCCCCGTCTCACTCTCTGCCCCTTAGATTGTGGTTCATCTCACTGAAGATCTGCTGTCCCGAGCGTCCATGACAGTGGTCAACGGCTGTCCGACGCTGACCATCAACGTCTCCACTGCCCGCGAGCACTGGCTGGAGGGGATGCTGAGGCACGAGATCGGTAAGCCGGCCCTCGGCCTCTGGCCAGGGGAGACCCCGGGCGTTCCAGGTCCCTCGGACTCGGGGCTCCCTTTGGGGAGAAGGCCCTGAGGGGCAGGGCGGGGAGGGGGAGCCGGCCCCCGGGGGGCTTCCCGGCCTGAGGCCCCCCAACTTCTGCAGGCACGCACTACTTTCGAGGGATCAACAACCTCCAGCAGCCCTGGAGCAACTGGACGGGCCGGAAGAAGTACGGCCTGCGGCCCAACAACCCCACGGAGGAGGGGCTGGCCAGCATCCACAGCGTGCTTTTCCGGAAGGACCCCCTGCTGTGGCGGGCCGCCCTGCTCTACTACACGGTCTACCAGGCCAGCCAGATGTCCTTCAGCGAACTCTTCCAGGATGTGGGGAAGTTTGTGAAGGACCCCAACACGCGCTGGGACTACTGTGTGCGCGCCAAGCGAGGGTGGACTGACACCTCCCAGCCAGGTGGGCAGCGTGCCCCGCTTTGGGCGCTCCTCCCCGGGGGCCCGTGAAGGGGGCTCTCTGGTGTCTGCCCATTCTCGGGGTCCCCCGCGGTCTGTCCAAGGAGGGCCCCGTGCAGCCCGCCTTCCTGTGGGGGAAGTGAGGATGAAGCCGAACCCCAGAGCTTCCTGGGGGGCGGGAGGTGCAGGCCTCCTCCAGGAGTGCCCCGTCGGCCCAGCCTGGCAGAGGAGTGAGGGGGAGGGTGGGCCCGGGGGGCAATCTTGGGGCAGGGCCCACCCAGCCCCTGGCCAAAGTCCTGGGGGGCTGTTCCAAGCCCCCTTCCCAGTCCCTGTAGGCCTTCCATTCAGGGCCTGGGGCACCCCGCCTCTGCCCCCGATTTCCCTTAAGTCCCACATTCCACGGGACCCTTTCCCTGGTCCTCGGGACAGTTCCAGTGCATCCTGTCAAGAGCTTTCTTTTGGGTCAGCTCCCCCATGGGGGTGGGCTCCTCAAAGCCCAGACTCTGCCCTTTGTTCCTTTGTACCCCCAGGGCTCAGCACAGGGCCTGGCACATAGTAGGTGCTTAATAATTGCTTGTTGCCTGCTTGGCTCAGAGGAGAGGGGCTTATTTTCTTACCTAACCATGGGACACAGATAAAGACTGTGCAGACACAGAAGGAGGGAAGGAGCGGGCATCTCACCTACATGACCCAGGGAGTAAGGGCAGGACTCGAGAAGGCACAGGGTGAAGGTCAGCCACGGTCCCAGAGGGCCTGGGTGTGGCAGGTGCATTAAGTGGGAGGGAGGGAAGGTTGAGGTCTGTTTTCTGGGGGAAACTAATTTTGAGAAAGGATATTCTCTGAAATCCCCCTGAAGTGGTCCGAGGCACACAGTGGGAGGGCATCCCGGGATGGAGCAGGCTGGGCTCTCGGAGGGGTCTCCACGTGCCCACGGGCTCCTTAAGGCATCTCTACAAACCGGCCATGGGCTCCTTAAGCTGCCTCCTCTGCCCACTTGTGGGCTTCTTCAGCCGCCCCCTGGTGCCCACCTGTGGGCTCCTTAAGCTGCCCCCTCAAGGCTCAGCTGCTTCCTCAGCTTCTCCGTTTCCCCCAGCCTAGGGCCGCAGGGGCAGCCTCGGCGGGTGGTGCTGGCAGTCCGGCTGGGGCCGAGCAGGGGCTGGCTGCGGGACGCCACACTGCGCATCGGGCCGGTGCCCCCCAGAGAGGTGGCTGGGCCCCGCGGGGCGAGGCGCCGCCCGTCCCAGCGTGTCCCTTTGGTCCCGCCAGGTTGCTTCAACAAAGACCAAGTCTACCTGGATGGCATTCTTCAGATCCTGAGGTACAGAGAGTCCATCGACTTCCACTTGCTGACCACCCTGGGCAAGGTAAGGCCCCTGGCGGGGCACCCGCAAACACTGAGGAAGGGCCGGCCCGGGCCTCCTGCTCCGGCACGGTTGGGCACAGGGAGCCAAGGAAAAGGGGCGCTCTTTGTGACCCCCAGACTGAGGCTTGGGGAATATGAGGTGAAGGAGGAGGAGGAGGCTGTTTTCCCAAGAAAAAGCCAATAAAGTGTCCTTTTGTAAAAAGAGTCGGTTCTCCTGAATTTGATTCCCAGCAAGGTAACGCTGCAGTCGGCTTCACGCCTCCCCACGGGGCTCCCGTAGGGCCGCGGGAGGGCAGCTGGGGAGGGGGCCCCCGAGGCCCCTGCCCACCAGATGGGGTGGGCATCACAGTATGTGGAGGAGGGGGGAGATAAGATGGTGAGAGCCGTGCCCCCCCAAGGAGATGGGGGGTCCAAAGACACCTAAGAACGGGGAGGGGGCAGAGTCCCCTGCCGACTGTGAGCCCGGGAGGAGGGGCCGTGACGTGTCCCCAGTACCCTGAGCCCAGCTGTCCAGACCTGGGTCCGGGAGCAGCATCTCCCAGGTCTCTGTGGACACAGGACAGGCCGGTCGTTCCCTCACCCTGCTCGGTGACGTACCTGGAGAACTGTCTGTCCCACGGTAGGACGACCCAGGCCTCAGGGAGGTGATGCCAGGATGTATGAGGGATGCAGGAGGGGAGCAAGGGCCAGAGGGATGAGGACACAGTGGGAGGCCCGGGCCGGGCCCAGTCAGAGATTAAGGCCGGGCCGGGAGCTGAGCACCCGCCCCAGTGGTTTTCACGGTGGGCGGGCTGAACTTCTCAGCCCGAGGAGCTCTTTGGCCAATCCCTGGGGTCTCTCAGCCTCACTCTCCAGTGCCCACCCCCAGGGGAGGGGGGATGAGAAGCGCTTTGCTGCCGGCTCCTTGTGTGACTCGTGGCTCCCGTGGCCTCGTCCCCAGAAAGAAGGAGCGCCTTAGAGCCCGATCTGTCGTGCGGGCCTGCGTGCCCGGCCCGGGACGAGCAGCTCGGGCACAGACAGTCCCCACTGAGGAGACCGGCCAAAGGAAAACCACCCAAGTGGCCCCTAGATGGACCAGAGCCGGATGGGAAGGTTGGCGGGAATCTCAGAGGGAGAGAAGCGGCGGAGGCTCCTTGGAGAAGGTGGGACCTCGGGAGCCTGGAGCCAATGAGGGGACACAGAGGGGGCCATCCACTGTGGGAGAAGGAAACATGGAAGAAGCCATTCATTGTGGAATAAGGGGACACAGAGGGAACCATCCACTATGAAAGAAGGGGACATGGAGGGGACCATCACTGTGGGAGAAGGGGGCACAGGGGACCATCCACAGTGGGAGAAGGAAACATGGAAGAAGCCATCCACTGTGGGAGAAGGAGACACAGAGGAGGCCATTCATTGTGGAAGAAGAGAACACGGAGGGGACCATCCACTGTGGAAGAAGGGGACA
>JAJPUD010007999.1:30732-54972 GCA_023553655.1 Myrmecobius fasciatus
AGCAGCGGTGATGGAGCCAGACATTGTCCTGTGCAACTATGTAACCTAGAGAGTGAGCAGCAGTGATGGAGCCAGACATTGTCCTGTGCAACTGTGTAACCTGGAGAGTGACATTGTCCCCCATGACTACGTAACCTGGAGATTGGACAGCGTCTAGTCCTGACTTGCTCTCCCGGGCGGGACGATGGGACGAGTGCCCTTTTTCCCAGGACAGGCCCTCAAGGTGATTCCCACTTGGCTGCCGGCCTGGGTTTAGAAGTTTCCCCTTCACAGGCGGAGGTTTCTGCTGGCACAGCCCTTTCTCAGCCACAGGTTGGGGGGATAACAAAAGTGTCCTTTCCTTCTCACCTCAGACTCAACCCACCCCCTCCTCCCTTTGCAAAGCCCCCGTTGCTGCAGCGTAAGCAGGCAGGCCTTCTTTCCCAGCAGCAAAAAGCAAAGGTTAACTTGTCCCGCTTGGGTGAGCACTAAGGAGGGCTGACGCCCGTCTGCTGGTGCCACTGTTTCCATGAGACTCTGCGCCCAGGGAAGAAATCCAGGGGGCCCTCCCTGGCAGAGGAAGGCACCATCGGAGCAGGCCCTTTGGATGAGAAGCTTCATTTTGTGGCCAATAGGATCGGCCTTTGCCAGCCCTCTGTTGTGGCGGGCACCCACAAACCGGGCTCGCCGCAGGGCCATCTCCACTACTCGCAGCGCGCTTTGCTCCCAAATCACTGGGCGCATTCTTACTCCAAGCCACTGTGTGCGTTCAGAAAGAAAATCATCTCTAACTGCTGGGAGGAAATGGGGGGGACGGCGAGCTCAGATCCCGGCAGACCCTTCAAGTCTCTTCAGGTGCTGCTGAAAATGGGAGGAGGAGCCACAGATCTGACCTTAATGGCGTGCGCTTGCCGTAGTGACAGAGGTCATGGAGCCCCTGCCCTCGGCCTTGGGCTGTTCTCCCTCCCAGAAGGCACTGGACTCCGGAAAAAGAGCACCCAAGTTCCCTCGGCTCAACTTTGGCCCGGGATTAAGGAGGAGGGCCGGCTCCCTGAGGAGAAGGGACAAGCGTGGACGGAGTTTGGAAAAGACACCAAGAGGTTCGCCCTGCGTCAGGACGTAGCGTGGCACTCCAGAGACTGGTGTGAGCACTGAGAGGCGCCGTGTGTGGGGGGAATGGTGGGAGGGGGAAGCTGGTCAAGCCATCCTGAAGGCGGCCTTTTAGGAATGGCATCAGCACCCGCAGGCAGCCAATGCTGCAAGGGCGTCATGTCCTGCAAAGATCTGGAGGACGTGGGCTTAGCCGACGTGACATGGGCCACCTTCAGGGCTTTGGAAGAGCTCCCCAGAGGGAGCGGGTCTCCCCTGGGCTGGGGGCCCAGGCCCGTGAAGTCATCCTGGCACCGACCTCAGTCAGAGCTCCAACCGTGCCCGCAGGAGGGACTTTGGGGCGGCTGGCAGGACCTCTGGAGCCAGGAGAGGGACATGCTCGGCACATTGCTGTGGCTTAAGGAGCAGGTACATGGCCGCCCTGGACAGACTCCCCAAGGACGTCGGGCGGCGGGAGCACTTCCCAAAGGCTCCATCATTGGGGCCTCCATGGGTCCCCCAGCTGCCCCTCTTTCTGGAACATCAGACCCCCTTGCACCCCATTCACAACCACAACAGGGAGCTTCCCACCTTACAGGACAGACTGCGACATGGCACAAGTGCGGATGCTAATGACCCGGGACCAGGGGAAACCTCAGGGTGTCTCCCACTCCCCAGCAATAACCTTGCTAATCTCAGAGTTTTACCGAGTAAAGAAGAAAAACCGCAGCAGCCTTAATTTTCTAGCTCGAGCTGAGCGGCAGGAGCCCCTTGGCCTCCGCAGTTTTCAGCAGGCCTTTCCTCCCTCTGCCTTAATGGTTTTCAAAGCAAAATCAGGATCCGCCAGGAGGAGAAAAGCGACTTCTGGATCTCTCCCCCGCGGCGCCCAGACGCGCTCTCACATCGGGGGGCAGTGAGTCAATGTTTTCAGGTGTTTCTCCACGTGGGAACCTCGTGCTGCCCCTCGAATTCTTAGAACAGACTGTGAACCCCTTGTCATGGCGCCTTGTGCGCCTGAGTCGTGTTCCTCACGTGGCCCCCTGCGTCTCCCCCTGCTTCCGGCTCTGTGCAGGCCTGGAGGAGGATCAAAAAGGGCCCTTCCTGCTGATGATCCGGTCTGATCGCCCCCTTGCCCGCTTTGTTTCATTACCCAGCCTTTCCTCTCGCACCTGCCAGTCTTTCCTCCAGTTTCCTTGCGCTTTTGTGCTTTGGGTCAGGCTTTGAAGCAGAATTCTAGAACGTGAGGGGCCGGGTCTAGTCAGCCACCAGGCCGTGGCCCGGCCGGAGCCACAGAGAGTTTGCCCAGGCTCCTGACCCAGGGAAGTCCATCGAGTCTCAGTAAGCTTTGATTTAGCGCCTACTATGTGCCAGGTTGAACATAATTGTTTCCTCCTACGCCTTTGTTACAATGTTTAAAAAACGTGAGGTTTGTTTTGTAAATTTGAGGTTTTCCTAGTGCCCAGCCGGGATTAGACATGAGCTTGATGTTCAGAAATAAACTTCCTGGATGCTACTTCCTCCGAGCCTGTTCTGAATGCGACTCCCCCAAACCCCCAGTCCAGTCGTTAAAGTTCTCCCTGGAGAGGAACAACTTCCAGGCAGAGAACACAAAGTGTGCACCGAGCACTTCAGCAGTGATGGGGGGAGGCGGGCCCCTGTGCCAGTGCTGGGGGGTCTCAGGTGTGCCAGGAACGGGGAGCAAAAGGCCCCCAGGTGTGGAGGCCACTGATGGAGGGCGGAATCTGGGGAGCAGACCTCAGGAAGGGCTGGCCCGAGAGGGCGAGTGGGAGTCAGGGGGAGGGGAAGGGATGGGACATGTGCGAGTGGATGGGTAGCTTTAGCAAGAGGAGGCATTGCAGGGGGCAGAGAATGGAGGCAGAGACACCGATTTGGAGGCCGCTCCAACCCCTCCAAGCACCGTTAGTGAGAAGGGGGGAGAGAACGGCTTCTTTGGGTACGTTGAGTCCCCAAATTTAGGATAAATAGATGAGGGAATTGTCTGCCTAGAGATCTTGATCCCCAAGGGATGGGGGGAGGGGAAGGGAAGGGGACAGTAAAGGAATGGGGAGGGGGCCGACAAGGAGGGACCCGGAGAGGGCTTGAGAGGAGGGGTGTTAACGTGTAAGAGGCAGAAAAGCTCGTGGATGTAGCTGTTGAGATTGTGGGTGATGCCAGAGACGGGGCGCTTGAGGGGACAGTGAGTCCGGCTTCCGAGGGCCCTGGAAGTGGTTCATGACAGTGACGGTCTTACTTGGCCCGGGGTTCTCAGAGGAAGGCGCCCACAGCCCTGGGCCCCCTTAGAGAACGAGCAGATGTTCCCTTTCCACTGTCCAAAGCAGAGATGTCTAGGGAGGCAGGGGAGAGTTTGAGGGTGATGTAGCCTGGTGCTGAGGGGGCAAAGGTCATGGGTTCTGACCTCTTCAGACTTTGGAACCAGTTATGGTGGTTCTGAGAGGGTTCTGCTCCAGCTTGGATGAAGCCTTCCCCAGCCCCTGGCTAAAAGATGGACCGTGATCCTGGGGGGTCGTGGGACTGGCACAGAGGGCAGGAAGCTGCAGAGGGCGAAGGGACAGTGCCAGGGCAGGCCGAGGGAGGCGGCTGCCCCAGCCTTAACTCTTGGTGTATCAGGCAAAATCTTTGGACCCTTCCCCAGAATAATGTGTCTGCTCTCTGCTGAAGGAAGTAATGGTCAGCCCAGCACTTCCTGTGCACCAGGCCCTGCACCAAGGGGGTCACAAGTCTTAGCTCCTTTGATCCTCATTGTGGGGAGAACGGTGGGGGTCCTAAAGGGCCAGCTCAGGCAGGGGCACCAGGACCAGCTTCCTGGACAAGGCCAGGATACAGTGGGGGTACCCAGAGCAACACGGTATAAGGGCAGGGGACGGCCAAGTCAGCTTCCCAAAGACTGATGGGAACCTCCCGGTGCCTCCCCTCAAAGACCCTGCAGGAACCAAAGTGAAAGAGCACCCCGCTATCTCAACCAGAACGACTTTGGACTCCTCCCTTCTGCAGCTGAGCCGCCATGTCTGTGCAGGTGCTGAACAAAAAGGCTCCGATTCTTCCATCTGAACCGACCTTTAGGGTCTCCAGGGAGGCAGTAATGGGCCATAGAAGGGGCTGAGGTGTTCAAGGCTAGGCTCACCCCCACCCCATGCTGAAGGGCTCACTCCCACTGTATACTGAGGGGATCACACAGACCCTTGAGATGGAGGAGGGGTCTGATTCTGAGTCCTGCTGGGGTGCTGGGGCCTTTTGTCAGTCGTCATCCCCAGCTAGAGAGAGGCTTCCCACCTAAGGAGGCAACGCATTGGGAGAGCATCTCATGACAAGCCTGGGGGACCATGGCACATTTCTTGACCTTTCTGTGCCTCAGTTTCCCCCCTGTAAAATGGGAGGGCTGACTTCAGTAGTCTCTAGGATTCCTTCCAGCTCCACTCTCTAATCTTATTCTAGCCCTTGCTACTTATTTTTCTAAAGGTTTCTGTGGATATTTCTATAATAAGGTATGAGACGCAGCCTGGCTCACAGCAGCCAAGGGCACCCTTCCAGGCAGGACCCCTCTGGGAAGATGAGAGGCCAATGGAAAAGGGGCAGCCTTGGTATTTGGCAGGCCCTGAGTGGGGATGAGCCTCCTGGGAGGCCTGGTTTCTGTCCAGCAGCTGAACGTGGGCTTGCCAGCCCAGCTTGCCCCGGGGCTTTCTGCCTGCCACACCAGGGAGACTTTCCCTTCTCTACCCATAGTTTCTTTCCCTCTCCTCTGCCTCTGCCTCTGCCTCTTTCCAAGGCAGCCCAGGGTCTGAGCCCCTTCCAATCCTCTGTCCCCTGGGTCTCCCCTTCAAGGCATCCCAGGAAAGCATCCTTCACCTCCTCCTCCTCCTCCTTCCATCCCTCCAGAATCTCTTCCAGGGCTCCCAGTTCTTCACTGACTCTACACTAAATTACTTCTCTACAAAGCTGATAAAACTTGATGGTGTCCTTTGAGGGATGGAAAACAGCTTGAATTTCTTCTTTGGAGTTTTTAAAAGTCAGACTTCCCTTTATATTTGAGAAATGGGATCTTCATCGGAGAAACTTGCCATAATTTTTTTTTTGCTTCATTGTCTATGGCACCTTTTAGAAAAATTAATTTTCCTGATTATCTCTTTTAATTAGGTTTAATTTTGCCTTTGCTTTGTCTGAGATTATGGTTACTATGCCTACTCTCTCAGGGCAACTGAAGTATAATGGACTTTACTCCAGGCCTTTATTCTGACTCTGTCCCAAGGGTGTTCCACATATACAACATACTATTGGATTCTGGTTTCCAATCCATTCTACTCTCTGCTTCCATTTTATGGGTGAGTGTATCCCATTCACATTTAGTTATGGTCACTGTGTTTTTCTCTTTTTATCCTGTATTTCCTCAGAAGTCAGTCTTGCTTCTGACCATTTTCTCTCCCAGTGTGGCCTCCCCTTGTTACCCCCTTTCTCATGTCTCTTATCCTATCCCCTTCCTATCTCCTTCTGGGTAAGATAAATTGCAATCCCTAGCTGAGTGTGTTTATGTATGTCTCTCTCTTTGAACCAATTCCTTTGAGAGGGAAGGTGCTCTCCTCACCTGCTACTACCACCCATTATTCCTCTCCACTATAAAAACTCTTTCTTTTGTAAGAAAAACTTACCTTTCCCCCTTTCTCCCTGTATCCTTCTTTCTCACCTCTTCACTGTTTGTAGATCATCCCAACACAATCCACTTACACCCGTGTTCTCTATCTAGGTAGATGCTTTCTGACTGTCCTAACAATCATTAAGTTCTTAGAAATGATGTTTCACCTTCTCACCTAGGAATATCAACAGTTTAACTCTATCAGGTCATTTAGGATTTCGCCTTCATCTTTACCTTTTTATGCTTCTTTTGAATCTTGTATTTGAAAGTCAGATTTTCATTTCAGCTCTGGACTTTTCATCAGGAATACTTGTAAGTTCTCCATTTCATTGAATATCCATTTTTCCCCTGAAGGATTATACTCCCATTTTGTTGGGTAGATGATTCTTGGCTGTAATCCTAGCTCCTTTGTCTTCCACAATATCATATTTCAGGCTTTTGGCACCTTAAATGAAGAACCTGCTAAATTGTGTGTCATTTTGACTGAGGCACACCAATATTTCAGTTGTTTCTTTCTGGCCTTTTCCCATATTTTCTCCTAGACCAGGAGTAATATTCCTGGGGGTTTTCACTTTGGGATCTCTTTCAGGAGGTGATTGATAGAAAGATTCTTTCCATTTTTATTTTGCCCTTGGGTTCCAGGATATCAGAACAGTTTTCCATGCTTATTTCTTGCCCTATGATATCTAGGCTCTTTTGTTTTTATCGTAACTTTCAGATAGTCCCATTTTTTTGCTTTATGTAAATATTTTCCTTTTTTCCAATTATAAAACAATTTAAAAACTTGATTTTCATTTGTGAGTTCAAATTTTCTTCCCTCTCTCCCCTTCCCCCTCCCTTAAGAAGATAAGCAATTTGATATTGGTTATATATATGTATGTATATATATGTAGTCTTGTAAAACATTTTCATATTAATGATGCTGTGAAAAAAAAGACCGATCCCACCTCCTTCCCAAAAAATAAGAAAAAGAAACTTTAAAAAAGTCTGCTTTGATCTGCATTCAGACTCATCCTTTCTGTCTCAGGAGGTGGGTAACATTTTTTCATGGTGAGTCTATTAGGGTCCAGTCATTCTTGCATTATCTCCCCTTGATCTCTTTTCCAGTGACATATTCCACTTTTTTTTTTTCCTATTTTTTTCATTCTTTTAACTTTGTTTTGTTGTTTCTTGGATCAGGAGGTTGTACTGCACAGTACCAGTGCTGCTGGAGTGATGATCAACTGGAAAACTCACCAATTCTAATCACTATAATTATCCAAGACAATTTCAAAGGATTCATGATGGGGAAAAAAAATGCTCCCGCCCCCCAGAGAGTCCCCCCTGGAGGACTCTGAACGCCGAGTGGAGCATCATTTTCTTGCCTTTTTTTTTTTTTTTTTTTTTTTAATGATACACTGATAAGGAGATGTTTTGCATGATTTCACAGGAATAATGGATTTGTGCTTTCCTTCTCTGTGGGCGGGGATGGCTGGAAGGGAAGGAGACAACCAGGAACTCAAAACTTCGAAAAGAAAAGAGTGTTTAACAATACATTTCTCCCCCAAAATCAGTTTTCCCCCTAAGCAACCCATTTCCAGAGCCACCCATCTGAAATCAGAAGGGAGGCAGGAGGCTGCTCCCCCCAGAGCAGACCTCTCTCAGCAGGGGGGGTCCCCTCCCCCATGCCCTCCCCAGCCTTGACCCCCAGGCCTTGAAAGCCAGCCCAGTGACCCTCCGGGACCGCGGTCAGACTCTGCTAGTCCTGTACCAAGAGAGGAACCTTCATCCTCCTCCGGCCTCCAGCTTTGGTGCCTTCCAATGGAAGCAGGGCAGGGCTGGCTCAGAGGCAGGGTCCCCCACCAAGGGCCCCCCAGTCTCTGAATCACAGATTTCTGTCAGGCGGCCAGCAGGCAGCGGTCTGTCCTCCAGCCTCTACCTCCTTCCTGCCCACTGGAGGTCGGCGCGCCTCGACCGCATTAGCCCAGGATGGAGGCGGGGGCTGCCGGGGAGCAGTGTCAGCGACTGCTCACTGGCTCAGATCAGGCTGGGGACCCCCGCCCCCCCCCCTGTCCCACCTGGGGGAGATCTTGCAGAGATCCTGCATCAGGCCTCCAGAGCAACTGGAGTCCAACCGCCCCATTTTATAGATGGGAAAACTGAGGCTCCATAGGGACCTATCTGCAGGATCCCCGGGTCCCAGGGGGGCTGAGCAGCTCCAGGGCGGATCTCGGAGCCCCAGGCGGGGGTGGGGGAGGTGAGTGGGTGGGGCTGAATCCCTCCCGTTTGGGTGCTGCCAGTACTAACATGCGACCACTAGGTGGCATCGCAGCGCCAGATCCACAGCCAACTATCAATAGCAGAGGTGACCGTGGCCAAGTCACTTCACTTTTATGTGCCTCCGTTTCCTCAGCCGTAAAATGGGAATAGACCAGAGAAGGAAATGGCAAACTAGTGCAGTCTCTTTGCCAAGGAAACCCCACGTGACGACGCCCCGGGTCCCGCAGAGTGGGGCGCGCCTGAGCCAGAACTGAGGAGGGCACAGTGCTTTCCTTGCCCAGACTCCAAGTTGTCAGCGATCCCATTTTACAGATGTGATCCCCGAGGCTCAGCTCGCGTCTGTTGGAGTGCCCCAGGCATCAGTGCCTGCAGGTTCCCTGGCAGTGTGGCTCAATGGCCGGCTCTGAGAGAGGTCAGGGTGCGCGCCTGCCCAGTCCCATCCCCGCTCCCGTGCTTGCTGCACCCCAGCCTGGACACCCCCCCCAGCCGGGCCCCGCGGTACCTCCTCCCCGCCTTGCCTGCCTGCCTGCTTTGGCTGGTCTCCCCTTGCAGATGGGAAGCTCCTCGAGGCTCAGGGCTCAAGCGCCCGGCACACAGCAGGCGCTTAATAAATGTTGATTGTTCGGGCTTGGACCTCTTTTCTTTCTCTTCACCGGCTGGGTGCCGCTTGGAAGGGCTGGCGCTGGTGCCCCCCCCACCCCGCCCCGGCTGCTCCAGACCAGCGGGAATGAGTCAGCCTCGTCAGCCCCCTTGCACTCCCCGCCCCCCGCAGCTCGCACCTCGAGCCCAGATTTATCCCTCACTGTATTTTTAGCCTCCCAGTTAGGATCCTCGGAGCCGCCTCTGGGTGGGAAGGGGGCAGCAAGAGCTCAGACCAAACAAGGGCCTCGGGGACTTGAAGAAACTGAGGCAGGGAGGTCGCCGGCAGTAAGCACTGGGACTCAAGTCCTCCTGGCACCCAGATCCCCCGCCCGGCCCGGCCCGGCCCTGTGCAACCAGAGCACCGGTGGGTTGCCTAGAACCCACATTGAGAAGTGGGGAGTACCCGAGGGCCGGGCCTGCCCCCCTATCCCTTCCTACCTTTCCGCCGGCGGGGGGTGGGGTGGGGGGCGGGGCTGCTGTCTCCCCCACTTGCCTTCCCAGGTCCCAGCTGCCACCGGGCTGAGCCCATCTCAATCCTTCCTTCCCCAGAACCGGCGGCCCCCCCCTCTCCCAATCAGCAAGGGCCCCAGCCTTTAGCACCCTAAAACAGAATCTCCCTGAGGGCAGCAACTTGCCCCTGGTGAGAGCCCCAGCCCAGTGCCAGGCACAGCCTTTGGCGCTTAATAAATGCTGCTAAATCCACTCCCTGGGCTTGTCCGGCCCTTGGGGCTGCGGCAGAGCCAGGCAGACCTCCCTGCCAGGCTAGTGGCCTCCCTGGGGGGGCTAGGGGCACTTGGGAGACCTGAGGTGCCAGCCAAGGTGGGCAGGAAAGTGGGAAAAAGGCAGCAGGGAAAGCTTGCCAAGCCAGCAAGGGAGGCGTCTCCGTGGCCGCCCAGGGGTCCGGGCTGAGGGCACGGGGCACCCACGCTGGCGCTTCAGACTTGGGAACCAGCCGAGAAACCCTGCCATGGGCGGAACCACAACCAGCCTTTCTGCTGAGGTTTATTTCAAGTCAAATCAAGGCAATCCAGGAAGCATCGAGTCAGTGCCCCCCATCTGCAAACCATGGGGCTGGGCGCAGGGACACAGACCCAGAGGGGACCCTGCCCACCCTCGGAGGGCGTCCACTCTATGGGGTATACAGCAGGAGCCTCCACTTTCAGAGGATGTGAAGTGAAGGGTAGAGAGGCTGGGGGCGACCAAGGAAGGCTTCCCAGAGGAGGAAGCACCTGAGTGGAGCATTGAAGGAAGGCGGGAAGGCAAGGAGGAAGTGCGTTCCAGGCCCCGGCTCCCGGGCTGGGCAGTGCCAGGTGCCAAGGGTGGACCGGCCAGCTGGAAGCTCAGCAGGACACAGAAGGCACCGAAAAGCCCGGCCCAAAGGAAGATGGTGGCTGTGTGGGGAGGCAGGGAGACC
The DNA here is from genome assembly GCA_023553655.1 of Myrmecobius fasciatus. Lineage (NCBI taxonomy): Eukaryota > Metazoa > Chordata > Mammalia > Dasyuromorphia > Myrmecobiidae > Myrmecobius > Myrmecobius fasciatus. The sequence continues at coordinate 40,761 of JAJPUD010007999.1, forward strand.
AAGGGAGAGGCCGGAGGGCCTTGAACTAGCATGGAGGCAACACGTGGTGGCGGCCGCAGAAATACGGAAGTGTGAAGGGAGGCTCCCAAGGGAGAGAGGCCACATGGGCAGCGGGAGGCTGGCTGGGGCTCGAGGGAGGCCAGGCCTGGAGTTACCTGCATCGAGACTCAATCTGGGGGAGTGAGTGAGGGCCAGAGGGGTCATGAGAGCCTGGCCAGAGCTGGGGGCACAAGCTAGGGGGCAGGATGGGGGAGGGGGCTGAGAAGGAGCCCTCAGAGAGGGAGGGAGGTGGCTGGTAAGGCAGGGAGTATCTGGCCCGGCCACAGCCTCAGCAGCTCTGGGGCCCTGGGCAGCCTGAGAGGAGAAGCTGGCCAGGGTCAGAGGTCAGATGTCAGGGGATTAAGGAAGTGGTCAGAAATGCCCCTCCCTCCCTCCCCTGCTGCCTCTCAGTCTCGGACCAGGAGAAGAGCCACGGGGAGATCGCTTGAGGGGAGGGCAGGGACAAGGAGCCCACAGGCAGGGAAACTGGATGAACCGGAAAGGGAGCTGGGGAAGGATGGAGATGGGAGAGGGACGGTCCTGGGAACCAGGGCTCGGCCAGTGAGGGAGATGGCCTTGGCAAGGATGAAGGCTGCCTTCCTCCCCAACTGGGCCCAAGGAAGAGCAGGACAAATGGGGTGTCTGGGAGTGGGAGGGATGGGGCGTCAGGGAACAGGAAAGATAGGGTATCTGGGAACAGGAAAGATGGGGTGTTGGGGGAAGAGGAAAGATGGGGCATCAGGGAAGAAGAAAGATGGGGTGTCCAAAAGGGGGGGAGATAGATGGGACATTAGGGAGGAAGAAAGATGAGGTGTCGGGGAACAGGAAAGATGGGGTATCCAGAAGTTAGCGATAAGGGGCATCAGGGAGCAAGAACCGTGAGCTCAGTGCCCAGGACCTCCTTTCTTTCCGCAGAGGAGAGGGCAAGGTCAGCCATGTGCTGAGGGCAGGAGGTAGGGAGGTGGGAATCTGGAGGCCAAAGGCCAGAGGGCAGGGTTCAGACCACTCGCTCTAAGGATCACTTCTCCCCACATGGCACCATGGCCCTGGCACTGAGGAGAACACAAATGGGGGACAGGCACAGGCAGCAGGATGTCCAGCTCAGTCCTGCAGGAGCCACAAAGGGCTAACGATTGGTAAAGGGTGAACAGTGATGGTCAGAGAGGGCCTCCAAGGGCCAAGGATGGCGCCTCGTTAGCCTGGCCCCGGTTGGGGTCAAGCCCGGGAAGGTGGGCACGGGAGGCCTGAGCGGGGCCACTCCGAGCGTTCCAGGCCTTGCCGGGCAGATCGCCTGGGCTGGCCTCCCGAGGACTGGACCTCACTCCAGACTGGTCAAGGGGCCCATCCGCGTGGGGCTGGAATGTCCGGCCAGGTTCTGCCCCCCAAAGAATCCCCCCTTTCAGTGCGGGCCAAGGCTGCAGGACGTCCCCGGACAACACAGAGGAGGAGGGACGGAGGGCTCGGGCTTTCCGGGGGTCTCCCCGCTCCGGTGGCCATGGCGCTGTCCGGCCTGTCACCGCTCATGTTTACTGTGGGCCTCGTTCTGCTCCAAGGACACGCCGCTGCCTCCGCGGGAGGCCGCCTCCTTCTTGTTCCAGTCCTTGTCCGTGTAGAATTCGGCCAGCACCGGGCAGTGGCCGGAGGCCACCCCCCCCCACGACCAGTTGTCTGGAATCCAAGGGTTGGTGAGGCCTTCTCTCACCACCGCCCAGTGGCCTGTGGGACGGAGGAAAAGCTGGACGTCAGGGTGGACCCTTGAGCCTCTGAGAGCTTGGCCAAGCCCTAGAGTTGGGAGCTCTGGGTTCAAACCCTGCCTTCCTTCTTGGGGAATGGAGGCCGAGGACTGGGGCGTGTGGCACTAGATGGCCGGTTTGGGGCGGGAGTGACTCTGGGTCACAGTTAACTGGGGTCAAGCGTCATTCCATGAAACTGCCCAAAGCCAGTGCGGCTTGGACGCGGCTTCTGTGAACTTGGCTGAGTTTGGTTTATAAGCGCGATGGCCATTGCAATACACTTCTCTCCCTTTGCCAGTGCCTGTTACTGACGATTCTGATGGGACTGTCTAGTCTACACTGGGTCTGGTCTACACTGGGTCTGGTCTACACTGTACCTCCAAGGGTCTAAAAGCAGGGAAGGCTCCTGTCTGGGCTCCCAGGGGGAGGATCCAGCCCCGCCCGACTTCCTCCTTCCTGGTTTAGAGAAGCACAGGATCTGACCAAGCCCAAGTCCCAGCCTCTTCTCCCAAGGTGCCCCCTCGGTCTGAGGTGTAACCAGGATGGGGCAGGCAGGATCCTGCCTCAGGCTGCCAGACCAAGGAGGTGCGGCCAGTGGCCCCACCGGAGCCCTCAAGGTCAAAGGGCCCAATAAAAGCCCGCTGGAACTCCCAGAGGGAGGCTGGAGAGGGGTGAGGCTGCACCTGGTTTCTGAAGGTGACCAAGACAACCTTAAGCATAACTTGGGGCCTTTTTGAAAATCAGCCCCCCCTCCCAGTTTGGTTCCAGCTGCCCCACCCCCACGGCCTCCTCAAGAAAGGGGGAGGGGTCTTTTTTACCCGTGAAAACCTTCCTCAGGCTTTTGCTAATCCAGACATTGTCCAGGGACTTTGTGCCCTGGGGATTCTTGGTGCTGATGTCGGTGAAGGTGGTGCTGGGGACCAGGGCCTGGAACTTCTCTTTCCTCAGGATGTCACAGTCGCTGCTCTCTGGACCTTGGCCAAAGTCTCCCAGGATAACAAAGTCTTTTTCTCCTAGACCGGAAGGGGGAGGGGAGGAAAGAAAGGAAGGGGGGATGGGAGGAGAGAGGGGGAAGGGAAGGGAAAAGGGGGGGAGACAGACAGAGAGACGGAAAGAGAGGAGAGATAGAAAAAAGAGAGAGGAGGAAAAGGAGGAGAGGGGGAGGGGAAGGAGGGAAGGAGGGAAGGAGGGAGAAAGATGAGAAAAAAGCCCAAAGGGAGGGAGGGAGGGAGGGAGAAGTAGAAGGCTCCTTACAAGGCCACATTTCCTCTCAAGTTTACAGGCACAATCTGACTTGCAGCGCAGAGCAGCCTGGGAGGGAGGTGCCATCCTTGTCTCCCCCGCAGGTACAGAAAGGCTCCAGGACTTTCCTAGCGATGACTTCAGCTGCTGAGCTCAGCAGGGCTGGGAATGGGCACCCATGGGGGCTGAGCAGGTCAATCCCCCCCTCCCATGACTCTCCTTCAGAAGGCCGGGGGTGCCACGGGGGCGCGGCTGAGCCCGGAGCAGCTTTGGGCCCACAGGGGGCACCCGAGGCAGCAGCAGCCAGCAGGAGAGGGGAGCCAGGGAGGAGCCAATCAGCCTGGCTGTCTGGGCTGCAGCGGTGAGGGCTTTGATGTGGGACAAGCCCAGGGATGATAAGCCCCAAGTCCTAGCCCACAAAATAGCCTCCGCCCCCGCCCTCATCCTGCCTCCATTAGTGAGACCATCTCTCAGGAGATGCTGGGACACAGCAGAGAAGTACCAGCCGCATACGGAGTCCTGGGCTCGGCTCCCTGAGCCACCTTGTGCAGGACCCTCAGCATAATGAGGGAGTGGGTGAGTCCTCCTCTGAGCACCCCTCCCTGGAGCCTGCAGTCTCTCCAGTGCTCCCCAGTACTCTCCAGGAATGGATCTGCCTCCCCTGGGGGTGAAGGGCAGGGAGGGGTCACCCAGGCCCCCCCCCCTTACTGAAGTCCTTAGGCTGCTGGAGCTGGGCTGGGCCTGGGCACGTGGGAAGGGCCCTGGGAGGGGCCCCATAAACCAGCCTGCACCAGCCTGGCTGGGAGAGTGTGCAGCAGTGCCCCAAGGCCTCCCCGTGGCGGCCCTGGAGGCCAGTGGCCTCGAGGGCGGAGCTTTGTGTCTGGGTCCCTGCCCTCCTCAGTCTAGGGGGTTAAATGCCTCTGATTCCCACAGAAAGATTCTCCTTTCCCAAAGGCCAAGGACCCAGGGGAAGGGTCAGGGAGCCAATGGGAAAGACCCCTGCTGCAAGAGGCCAGGGCCTGGCCGGGCAATCGAGTCAGAGGCTCCTGCCCTCAGGGAACTCCCTTGGAGGCTGTGTGTCCAAGGGAGTGGTCCTTAATGGGAAGGGGGAGGGGGCTCCCTGCTGCACCCCTCCTGCCTCTCCCAGAGCAGGGCAGTTCCTCAGACACCTGGAGATGCTGCTGGGATGGGGAAGATGGGAAATGGCAGAAGGGTCCCCCCCCCGGCCCTCGGGGAGGGGGTGAGGAGCTGGGGGGGTCCGGGTTCTGCCGGCGCTGCCCCCCTTCCAGCCCCTACCTTTGAGCATGTCCTGCAGGGTCGCGGCAAAGGCTGCCCCTCTGTGGCTGTTGCTGGGGGTCTTCCCGGGATTCTCGGCCCCCAGGGGGCAGGCTGGGGCGGCCAGACACAGGTTCACCAGCATGACATCATTTGCCCCAATCTGGGCAGGAGGAAACACAATTAGAGGAGTCTGGGGGGGGCGCCCTCTGTTGGAAGGACTCCTGGAGGAAGCACATGGGGGGAGGGGGGGGTCTAGGTTGGGGGCACACCAGGGGGCGGCCCCAGGGGCTGCTCAGCCACAGGGAAATCCCTCAACTGGAAGAAACTGGTCTGGGCTGAATGTGGGGCTGCTCTTGGGCTGTGGAGCTGCCATTCCCCTGGGGCTGGGGTCTTCCAGTAAGAAACTCCCCCTCTGAAGAGGAGGGTGCCTGCCCCCAACTTCAAACCTAGGGAGCCACTGCCCAGGGTCCCCTGGGCAGGGCAGGGCACAGGTGCAGTCAGTGGGCATACAGTGGGCACACAAGGAGTCCATGTAGGAGCCGGCTTTTGAACCCAAGAACTTCTGCCCCCACTCTGGCATAGTTCCCAGCAGCCACCCAACCCCGTTTGCCAGGGCTCAAAGCCTTGGGGAATGGGATGGCAGCGCTGGGGTGGGGGGTCCTGAACCAGGGTCCGTCTCCAGAAGGGGGGGCTTCCTCTGCCACCCTCGGGCTGGATTTGATTCCAAGCAGGGGCCCAGAGGCTTCCAGTATCACCTGCCCAAGGGGTGCAGGGGTACAGGGAGACCTAAGCTAGTGCTGCCAGGGATGGCCCCCCAAACTGTCTAGCCCCCCAATATTCAGGTGAGGAATGGGATCCCAGGCAGGGAAAGGCCCCCGATGGAAGCAGAATTAGAGCCCGGCTGCCCCAAGGACAGCAGTTTGCACTGCCCGGATCCATCCTGTCACACACACACTCACACTCACACACACACACACACACACACACACACACATACACACACACACAACCCTCCCAAAGGTACCTTAAAGTGCGCAACGTAGGGGGTGGGGGTCGAGTGCTTGCCATTGCTGGGGGCCGGGGGGCCCTCTGGGACACTGGCCTCCCTCAGTTCCACCCCCGCAGCCGAGTCCCACAGGAAGCCCAGGTACGCCCCGCTCTGTCAGGAAAGAGCCAGTCGTGAGAGGGGGCAGCAGAGTCCCGGGTTCAAATCCTGCATTGCTGACCCCAGCCTCAGTTTCTCCCTAGTCTGCAGGGATCCTAAGGAAGGCCTGCAGCTCCTCCTGCACGGGGTGTCGGGAGGCTGAGAAGCCCCAGGAGAGGCCGTCCTAGTCGGGTCAGAGCTCCGGCAGCGACCCTCCTCAGCATCACATCATGGCTACTCGGGTGCGTCAGCTCTGCTGACCGGGGAGTAGCTATTTCACTTCCTTGGGACTCAGTTTCCCCATCTATAAATTGGGGGTCACAACAGTGCCTGCCACACAAGGCTATTGTAAAGAGCAAATGCTCCCCTCTATCTAGTGCATATAATGTGCACAATCATCATTATTATTATTATTACTGATATTTGTATCATCCTTACAACAGTAATAATGATTACTTAGCATTTATGATCATTACTCTCATAGCTACCATTTACATGCCACTTATAATAATAATCATAGTGAATATTTACATATTACATGCAATTATGGCGAATATTTACACATTACATATAATTATTATAGCAGATGTTTACATACTACATGTAATTATTATGACATTTACATATCACATGCAATTATTATAGCAAATATTTACATGTGATTATTACAATGAATATTTACATATTACATGTAATTATAGCAAATATTTACATATTACATGCAATTATTATAGCAAATATTTATACATTACATATAATTATTATAGAAGATGTTTACATATTACATGTAATTATAACATTTACATATCACATGCAATTATTATAGCAAATATTTACATGTAATTATTACAATGAATATTTACATATTACATGTAATTATAGTGAATATTTATATATTACATGCAATTATTATAGTGACTATTTACAGACCAGCACATATGTTGTGTCCAGCACTGGGCTGAAAGCTTTACAAATATTGTAGCACTTGATCTTCCCGAAGAACCCTGCAAGGTGGGTGCTAGTATGATCCTCATTAAACAGAAACTTAATGACTTGCCCAGAGTCACCCAGCTAGTGTCTGAGGCTGGATTCGAATTCAGCTCCCATACTGCCTAACATGAGTCTACTAAGAGCAAGGACCCAAGAGACCCTCCCACAAGCCCAGGCACCTTCCTAGGGGACGTACCTGAGGGGGCTGGCTGGAGGGTTTCACGGAGACAATGCCTCTCCAGGATCCACGGGGGCCCTTCCACTTGCGGATGCTGGGCAGGGTGGGCTGGTTAAGCTCCGTACAAAACTGCCAAGACAGGAGACGAGTCTGGTCAAAGAGCTGATGGGGCATCAGACAGCGGAAGACTTAACAAAGAGTCAGCCACCAGAGCCGGCTCAGAGTTGTCCCTATTTCTCAAGAAATGACTTTTTCCCGTTAACCTCAATGGCCCCAGCAGAGGCTCAGAGCCTTTCAGGTGACTCCCAGCTGCACCTCAGAGCAAGACAAGCCATGGAGATGGGGCGCTCGCCCAAGGGCACCCAGCTCCAGAGGGGCCCGGCAGCCAATGACCTTGGTGTCCTGGCTCCAAGGTCACCCCCGCTGCCCTAACAGAAGCCAGACCAGCATCATCTATGGAAGAACTAACTGCTCACATGCTCAGCCAATAAACAGTTACTAAGTGTCTCCTGTGTGTCAGATCCAAAAAAAAGGCAAAAATCAGTGCCTGCCCTCAAGGAGCTTCCAATCTAACAAGGAAGCGACAAGCCAACAAATGCGTACAAGGCAAAGCCATAGGCAGGATAGCTGGGGATAACGGACAGAGAGAAGGCACTGGCACTGGCTTCATGCCACGAAGACAAGCCCCTCATCTGAGAGGCTTTTACCAGGGCAACATCTTTTCCCCAAACCTGGCTGGGCAGTCATGGTGGTGAGGGCCCCAGGAAAATAGCTCTGGGCGACAGTTTCTGAAGAAAGGTCCACATGCTGCCCTCAGGAACCTTGGGAGCAGAAGCTGGGCACTTTGCTGGAAGCCTCAGCTCGCCATTTCCTGGGACATTGTGGTGGATGTTGTCTGGTGTTGGCCATCCCCAAAGCACCAAGCTTCCTCCCCAAGGATGACTCATTTTCCCCCAGGATGACTCAGTGGCCTTTCTGAAGCCCCAACTTCTGCCCTACAACTGCTGCTCACACTCACGAGTCTGAAAGGTCTCATGTCTGGGCTTCGCAGGCAAAACTGGGGCTCCCCCAAGGACTAAGGACCCAAACATACACAAAGCCTGAGTCTTAGAGCCTGGGTATGAAATTGTGTTGTTGAAGACAGACCGTGTTACCTCGCTGGCCTGCAAAAGGCCGCGGCTTCCAGGTAGGTGGGACTGGGGAAAGCAGTCTCAATCATTTTAGAGTGGGGGGCTTAGGGAAAGATAAGAATTCAAGAAAGGGGGCTGCCTTTCCACAGCTAGATCCTCCCAGCCAAAAGGAAAGCCCTACCTTCTGTTCTTTCCAGTTTTTAAGGAAAAACAAAAGGTCCAAGCTTGTAAATGTATTGGGTTGCTTGACTCAAAGATCCAAACGAAACAGGGGGGAAAGTGTCAGGTCACCCAGCTGGCCACAGTCCCTGGCTCCCTGCCCACTGATCCAAAAGCCCGAGGCGGCCCAGACCAAAGCGGTTGCTGAGGAAAAGAGGCCGGACTCCAAGAGGATGAAACCCAATCCTTCCAAAAAGCAACTCCCCAGGTGCGGGGTGAGCCGGAGCTCCTATTTCTCTGGAGATTTAATCCTTGCAAAGCACCTGCCTCACACCTGCCCTGGGAAGTGGCTGCTGGGCCCTATTAACCCCATTATAGGGCCAGGAAGCCGAGATCCAGTGACTCACCCGAGATATCACGATTTGAACCCAGGTCTCTCCTGACCCAGTTCCATCACCACCAGATGCTAAATGATGCTCAAGTCAGTCATCAAGTTCTGGGTGAACATCTGGCCCAGAGCAGGCTCTGTGCCAAGTGCGGGCAAACAACCAAGGGCAAAAGGCAGCGCCTGCCCTCAGAGAGCCGCAGTCTAACAGGTAGCAGGTCCTGGCACCCTACGCCCTGTTGGCGCTCTCCCTCTCAGCTCCACAGTGGGGGGGGGTATCGGGCAGGAGCCAGAGCGATTGAGGTGGGGCAGTAAGGACTCCTCAGCTTCCTCCAGGCCACGAGTGGGGGGAGAGAGAGGAGGAGCAGGAGAGCTGAGCTGGCAGAGCCCCCCTCCCCCTGTCCTGATCTTTGCTCTAATCACCGTGTGAATCTTGCCAGGCTGCTGGGCATTGGATTAAGTCCCTGGAGTCTTTTGTGCTAAAACCACCCCTGCAGAGCCAGCACCCGCCTTCCCAGGTAAGAGGCGGAGGTGGGAGTGGGGAGTAGGGGGGAGGTAGGTCTGCTGTTGCCTCCTCCTTTAGGCCCAACACATTCGGGCTGGGGAGTATAGGAAATATTAACTAACCCTGCCTCCGTTTCCCCCTAATAGAAAGCTAGTTTGGGGATCAGAGGACCTCTCTGACCTCAGTTTCCCTTTTAAGATGGGGGCAGGGGGGACTCCAGTCATCATGAGCTTGGCAATGGATGAGGAACAACATTTTTCACTGATTTATCTGTGACTCCCCAACCCCCCTCCCCATACCCAATAGAATGTTACCTCTTTTCAGATTGTTTTGGGGTTTTTAATCCCTAGAGCTAAAGTATCCCATTCAGTCGTTTCATACTCTCTGTGACCCCATCTGGGGTCTTCTTGGCAAAGATGCTACAATGATTTGCCATTTTCTTCTACAGATCATTTTACAGATCAGGAAACTGAGGCAAAATGAGTTAAGGTCATACGGCTAGGAAGTGTCTGTGGCTGTATTTGAACTCAGCTCTTCCTGACTCTAGGCAAGATGTTCTGGTCCCTGGAACTTGGCTGTTCCCAAAGCAATCCCACAGTAGGTGCTTGTGTCCTTCCTTCCCCTCCCTTCATCAATACTTTGAACGAATGCTTCCTCAAGCCTTCCCCCATCATCCCCCTCTCTGCTTCCCTTGGGTCACCAAGCTCCTGGAGTAGGGAAAAGCCTCTTTCCCCATCCTCCTCTACTCAGAAAGCCACAAAGACCCTCCTTCCAGGTGGGGAGTGCTTCCAAAGGCTTGCCAGCCTCCTTCTCCGACAGTGGGGGCAGAGGCAGGCAGCTAGGAGCCACAGTGGGCATCCTGGGAAAGGGGGCACTTTATCAGCCCCCCTTGATGAAATAAGAGCTGCTTTCCCCTTGCAGCCCCCAGTGGGAGCACCAGGGCCTGCAGGCCAGGGAGAGGCCCCAGAGCAGGCCTTAACTCCTGCCTGGCCGATCCCCTTTTTCTTTGTGGGCATACTACAGAGATCTGTTCCTTTCTGCCTGGGCATCCAGGTGGAAGTGCCTGGCGGCGGCTCCCTCCCACTGATTTTCCTGCCCCATAACCTGGTGAGACAGCCCACAAAAGAGCACGTTCATGGTCAGAGCCCCTTTGCACATGGGCCAAACCTCGTCCCCAGGACTCTGGTAGCTGACTGGTTCAGGGGTAAACTATCTGACTGAAGTCCCTTTCACCTCATCCTGGTCCTGCCCATGGCTGGGGAGAGGGAGGATGGCCAAGGGCTGATTGGACGCCAACAGGACAGCAGAGGAAGGGACCAAGACCGGAGGTAGCGAGATAACAAGGGACAGCGTCCTTCATCCCCCTTCCTGCAGGGCCCTGAGCTCCAGCATCAGTCCCTGAGCAAGGGGCACAGCCCACCAGGACCCCCAAGACCTGTTCTCCCTGTGGTCCCAATAAGCACCTCACACATCTGGCTTTCTGGGAGCAAAATCCATTATTAAAACTGGGTAAAGTCAGGAAGCCCCCAAACCCAGGGGGTTGCCAAGAGACACATCAGGCAGGGGCCGGCCTCCCTTAAGCCCTGGCAGTCCCAGCTTCCTGCTGCTTCTGCTTGTAGTTTTTGCCCACTGCAAATAAGCTGTCAAAAACTAAGCAAGGGCTGCAGGAGTCTCGGGACTCCATGTGTGACAAAAAAGGCCCCCGCCACCCCGGATCACTTCCCGGCTGGAGCAGAAGCAGAGGACCTTAGCATCTTTCTAGGCCACGGGACTATTAAGACGTCCTCACCCCACTTCCACAGTGTCCCACAGGGAAATGTGAACTAATTTTAAACAGCAAAAATACTTAAAGGAAATTTGCTGTTTACTAAGGAGCACAATGGCCAGAGCATTACATTCAGGAGTTCGGAAGACCAGCGTTCAAATCCAGCCTTTTGTGTCTGAGAAAATTGTTTCTGCCTGCCTCAGTTTCCTCTTCTGCAAAGTGGGGACACTGATAATAGTGTCTGCATCCCAGGATTGTTTCTGCCTGCCTCAGTCTCTTCTTCTGTAAAGTGGGGACATTGATAATAGCGCCTGCAACCCAGGATTGTTTCTGCCCGCCTCAGTTTCCTCTTCTGTAAAGTGGGGACACTGATAATAGCGCCTGCATCCCAGGAATGTTTCTGCATGACTCAGTCTCTTCTTCTGTAAAGTGGAGACACTGATAATAGCGCCTGCATCCCAGGATTGTTTCTGCCTGCCTCAGTTTTCCTATCTGTAAAGTGGGGACACTGATAATAGCATCTGCATCCCAGGATTGTTGCTGCCTGACTCAGTTTCCTCATCTGTAAAGTGGGACACTGATAATGGTGCCTGCATCCCAGGACTGTTGTCAGAATCAAGCAAGATAACCATGCTTTCCAAACCTTAAAGCATTAAGTGAAGACCCGCTCTTATAATTAGATTGGAAGCTCTTCCCCTCGCTGGGTCTCTGGAGGGCACTTCCCGCTCTGGAACTGGGCTCCCTACAACTACCTTCTTTGTCATTCCAGGGGCTGGTAGTAGGAGGTGCCCCCCAGGATCCCAAGGCTGGGTCCACGCAGGATCTGGCATGGAGCCGGCCGGGCCGAGTTCAGGAGGCTCTGGAGGAAGGGCTCAAATTTCTCCCCCAATACTATTCTTCCAACGGCTGAATAAGTTATGGTATCTGGAAGTAATGGAATATGATTGTTCTACAAAAAATAAGAGAAAGGCCTGGAAGGAGTTCCATGAACTGCTGCTGAGAGAAACAAGCAGAACCAGGAACGGCGTGCACGAGATTGTGCCGTGATCCACTAGGAAAGACTTGGTTCTTCTCGGCGGTTTGGTGATCCAAGGAAATCCCAATAGACTTTGGACAGAAAACAGCATTAATATCCAGAGAAAGAACTATGGAGACTGAATGTAAATCAGCACATGCTCTGTTCACTTTTTTCTCCCTTTTCCTTTTTTTTTCTTATAGTTTTTCCCTTTTGGTCTGCTTTTTCTCTCCCAATATGATTCATAAATGTATATTTAAAAAACAAATGCACACGTATAACTAGAAAAAAAACAATAAAAAAGAAATAATATATTGTTTTTCCCTGAATGCTAGATCTAATCTCAGAAGTCTCCTATTCCAACCTCCTGAGGAGGCCCAAGGATGCAGAATGGATTTCGTGCTAGCTGAAACGTCCCATCAAAACGAGCATTGTTATCAGCATTGGGAAATAGCTGTTCTAAACGGAGAGGTCAGCGTTTTCCACAATATCCTGGCAAAGTCCACTGAGGGCTTGGAACGGCCAGAAAGTCTCCTCACCCAGTGGAGATGTGTCTTAAGAACGAATGAAGCCTTTGCAAGAGGGAGGCACCCCTGCTCCACAAAGGGAGGGGAGGTTCCCTCCTGCCAGGCCAGCCTGACCCCCAGGACACTGATCTCTTTCTTGAATCAGGAGGGCCCTGACCTGGCGGGACATTTCTGCTGCCCCCATGCCCTGCTCACCCCAGAAGAGGAAGCCTCAGGCTCTGGAAGCACAGACCTCCGTCACAGGGCCTCGTTGGCAGACTGGCATTCGTGCCAAGCTTGGGAATCTGAATTCAGACCCCGGGGGCCTAAAAATATTTTAAATTTCAACTTCCTGTCCGGACAGCACATGGACACAGAACCTGAGATTTAGAGCTGACAGGGACTCCCTCATGTTTACACAAAAGTAAACTGAGGCCCAGAGAAGGAATTTGCCCAAGGGCCAGGGCAATGTTATCTCATTTCTAAAACAGCTTTCTGGCTGCATTGTGTTCCACCTGGCTCACTGGCTGTTTTACTGATTTGACTTTCTGCTCTCTGCTTTTTGTTAAGATTAGTCAAAGGCTTATCAATTTTATTAGTCTGTTCAAAGAACCAGCTCTTAGTTGTTTTGATTAATCTGGAGAGTCTATTTCTAATTTATCTATTTCCACTCCAATACTTCATATCTCCTCTTTTTGTTTATTTCAAGTTTCTTTGTTGGCTTTCTATTTTTTTTAATGCACTTTCAATTCATTAATCTTTTCTCTATTGTGTTAATTTATGATTACAGAGATATGATTTTTCTTCTGAGGGCTGTTGTAGCTGCAACCCAGAAATTTTGGCATGTTGTTTCATTAATTATTCTTTTCTTTCACATAATTATTATATGTATCTGTGTGTATATACATGCACACAGATACATATATTCATATATACATGCATATACATATATACATACACATGTTCTTGTGCAGTCCCACTAAGAAAACACCATATCATTTAGCTGTAGTTTCTTTAATAATCTGTTCAATTTCAAATTTTCCCTTTTGTTTTAACTCATCCAAAATGGAGAGAAAGATATTGAAGTTTCCTGTTGCTCTTGTGTTACCATCTATGTCTGCTTGTAGCCCAGATAATGTTTCCTGGGGCAAGTAAGCTTGTTACTGATCCTGGCTTGTTGTTTCTGGGTCCTTTTTAGCATAAACTAATCTCCTTGTTTACCCCTTTTACTTTCTGAATATTTCTCTTGGCTTGGTCAAACAGCACGTTTGCAACTTCTGTTTCTTTTGGATTCATTGGCTACATAGTACATTGTTTTAATCCCTTTCGTTTAATTCTGTATATCTTTGTTTTTGAAACATGTTTCTTGTGAGCCACAGATTGTAAATTTTGTGTGTGTGTGTGTTTTTTTTAATCCAATCTGTTGCCTTTTTCATTTTATCGTTTAATCCATTCACATTTATAGTTATGACTTAGGTTTATATTTTTCTTAGTTTGACCCCAATGTTCTTTTTCTCCCCATCTTTCATTGTAAACACAGTATCTATCTCTTCAGTTGCTAAAGCTGAAGATGGTCCTCTTCCCTTTCTCACCTATAGTCTCCCCCTTACTTTGGTCCATTTATTACCCTTCCCCTAGAGAATTTGTTTCTTTTTCTTTCCTGCTTTTGTCTGAGCATTTCTTTTTCTCCCAGTTAATCGAGCAGATTCTCCCTTTTCCTCCCGTCCAACTAGTCCTGTTCCTTGTTTTTTTTTGTTTTATTTAATTTTCTGTGTCCATTTATGCCATATTTCCTTCTAGTGTTTCTGGTTTCACTGTTGATATATCTGCTTATGTTTGATCTTTGAGTTTTCTTCTTCCTGAGATCTTTGGTAATTTCAGTATTTTCCCCTCACCCTTATTCCCCCTATTGCTCCCTTTCTGACTCCCTTCCCTCTGGTGATGGTTTCCTTAGAGACGGATCTCAAAGATGCTCAGCCTCTCCCCATGCAGGGTAATTCACAATTCACCAGCCTAGTTCCCTGCCCCATCTGAATGTGGGGGTCACAGAATTGGTCCCAGCCAGATGCTGGTCTCTTTCTCCCATCCCTCCTAGCATGTCCCATCCCTCCTATCCCTCGGCCCTCTGGCCTGGCAGATCAGG